>MDKI01219259.1:0-28029 GCA_005239505.1 Nicotiana paniculata | reverse complement strand
AAGGTTAGAAAGGAGACTCACCTCGTGTCGAATCTACCCCGCGGACCAAGGATGCGCCCGAACACCGAACTCTACACCCGAGGACTCGCAACTAACCAAATATGGTACAATGACATCAATGGATGCTCAAAGTAGGGAAATTATCCTATTCATTCAATAATTCAACATTCTTGAAGAATTCCCAAAATCCAACCCCGGGCCCGCACGCTCGAATTCCGAAAACTCACAGAGGAATCGCTCACCCGAAGCCTAAGGATCGTTAATATATGATTTCTACTTGTTTATAGCAATAAATGGGTAATTTACCAATTCCTCAAGAACCCTAAATTATTACCCAATTCTTGATTTTTCAATGATTTAGTAGTTAGCTAGAAGATCATAAATTAAACATGTTTTCAAGTGGAATTAACTTACCTTGACCGTAGCTAGGTCGTGGTGTGCTCTCCTCAAGCTCACAAGACTCTAATGGCGGAGGAAATGAATAAAGGGGGTGAAATCCCGAGTTTCAAAGAATATATACTGCCTGGCCTACAGGGATTCCGCACCTGCGGTCTCGCGCCTGCGAGCTGGGGCTCGCACCTGCGTAACTAGACGGGAAGGGCTGGGTTCGCACCTACGGAGGGATGGCCGGACCAGCGGTTCTGCTCTTGCGGACTTTTGTCCGCACCTGCGAGAAAGGGGACCTCACCTGGGGTCGCACCTGCGATGCTTGGGACCGCATGAGCGGTCCCGCAGGTGCGACTGGGCAACTGCACCTGCGGTCACACCAGATAAGGTGCACCAACAGCTATTTAGCTTGTTTTTTGCCCCGTTGGGTGCCCGGGAGGCCCCTGGGCCCACCCGAGCCCTCGTCCAAATATACCAATAAGTCCCAAATCATAATACGGACTCGCTCGAGCCTTTGGAACACCCAAAACAATGCTTAAACTCAAAATCACACCTCAAAACCCCAAGAACCAAACTTAGGAACTTTAAATTTTCTAGACTTGGCTAACAACGCTCCGAACTAACCTATACTACTCGGAATGACACCAAATTTTGCAGGCAAGTCATAAATGACATAATGGAACTATTCCCGGCCTCGAAATTCCATTCGGACCTCGATAACAAAAAAAAAGGTCCAAAACCACAATAGGAACTTAAGGAACTTCTTATTTCAATGTTGGGCGTAGAAATGCTCCCGGGTCCTCAGAAACCCATTCCGAACATACGCCCAGGTCCAAAATCATCATACAAAGCTACCGGAACAGACAAAACTTGATTCCGAGGTCGTTTGCCCAAAATGTTGAACGAAGTCAAACTTGGCCTTAAAGGCCAACCTTAAGGAACCAATTGTTCCTATAGCACTCTAAACACCCCCGAATCCCGGACCACCAGTCCCCGCAAGTCATAAATCACAAAAAGCCGCTATGGGAAGTTTCATTTAGGGAAGGGGTCCGATAACACAAAACGACCGGTCGGGTCATTACATTCTCCACCTCTTAAACAAACGTTCGTCCTCAAACGGGTCTAGAATCATACCTGAAGTGCTGAATATGTGTGGATATCTGCTCCGCATGTCCTCCTCGGACTCCCAGGTCGCCTCCTCAACTAGATGGCCCTTCCACTAGACCTTTATGGAAAAAAATCTCTTGGACCTCAACTGGCGGTCATGTCTATCAATAATAGCAACTGGCTCCTCCTCGTAGCTCAACTTCTCATCTAACTAAATAGTGCTGAAATCAACCACGTGGGAGAACTCAGTGTGGTACCTTCGGGGCATGGACACATGAAACACTGGATGAACTCCTAATAAACTGGGAGGTAAGGCCAGCTCATAAGCAACCTCCCCAACTCACCTCAACACCTCGAATGGACCTATAAACCTCAGGCTCAGCTTGCCCTTCTTCCCAAACCTCATAATACCCTTCATAGGTGAGACTTTCAACATGACCCTATCTCCCTCCATAAATGATACCTCACGCGCCCTCTGATCCGCATAACTCTTCTGTTCGGACTGTGCTGTACGGAGCCTCTCCTGAATCAACTTCACCTTCTCGAAGGCATCCCTCACCAGGTCAGTACCATATAACTTAGCCTCGCCAGGATCAAACCACTCGATAGGAGAACGACACGCCGACCATACAAAGCCTCAAATGGTGCCATCTCAATGATGGACTGATAACTATTATTGTAACCAAACTCGGCCAAAGGCAAGAACTGGTCCCGCTGACCTCTGAAGTCAATCACACATGCCTTGAGCATGTCTTCCAATATCTGAACTGTATGCTCCGACTGACCATCAGTTTGAGGGTGAAATGTTGTGCTGAGGTCTATCTGGGTGCCCATATCACTATGCAATGCTCTCTAGAAATTTGAGGTGAACTGAGGACCTCGATCTGATACAACGGACACCGGCACACCATGCAACCGGACTATCTCCCGAATGTAAATCTGGGCCAACCTCTCAGAAGTATATGTAGTAGCTACTGGAATGAAATTCGCTGATTTGGTCAATCTATCCACAATGACCCAAACCGCGTCCACCTTCCGCAAAGTTCGAGGCAACCCAACCACGAAGTCCATAGCAATGCGCTCCCATTTCCACTCAGGAATGGGCATCTACTGAAGTAGGCCTCCTGGCCTCTAGTGCTCATGCTTCACCTGCTGGCTATTAAGACACCTAGTCACATACTCCACAGTGTCCTTCTTAATCCACCTCCACCAGAAATGCTGCTTCAAGTCACGATACATCTTCGTAGCACCAGGATGAATAGAATACGAAAAACTGTGTGCCTCCTCTAGAATCCTCTCCCTCAGGCCATAAACATTAGGAACACATAAGCGGCCCTAAAGTCTCAGAACATCATCCTCTCCAATAGTAGCCTGCTTGGCCCTACCCTGAACCACTTTCTCCCGAAGCTCTGCTAAGCATGGATCATAGAACTGTCGGGCCTTAATCTCCCCCAATAACGAAGATTGATCAACCACATGTGCTAAAACTCGACGAGGCTCTGAAAGGTCTAACCTCACTAGGCGATTGGCCAAGGACTGAATGTACAAGGCTAAAGGTCTCTCCTCTACTGCAATATAAGCCAAGCTACCCATACTTTCCGCCTTCCTGCTCAAAGCATCTGCTACCACATTTGCCTTGCCCGGGTGATAAATAATGGTGATATCATCATCTTTCAACAACTCAAGCCATATGTGCTGCCTCAAATTAAGATCCTTCTGCTTGAACAAGTGCTGCAAGCTACAGTAGTCTGTATAAACCTCACAGGACACTCCATACAAGTAGTGCCTCCAAATATTAAGAGCGTGAACTATCGCCGCCAACTCCAAATCGTGCACAGGGTAATTCTTCTCATGAACCTTTAGCTGGCGTGAAGCATAAGCAATAACTCTCCCCTCCTGCATCAATACACACCCCAAGCCAACGCGTGAAGCGTCACAATATACTGTGTACATCCCAGAACCGGAAGGCAATACTAAAATTGGTGCTGAGGTCAATGTTGTCTTGAGCTTCTGAAAGCTTTCCTCACACTCGTCAGACCATCGAAACGGGGAATTCTTCCAAGTCAATCTATTCAACGGATCTGCAATAGAAGAGAAACCTTCCACAAATCGGCGATAATAACCTGCTAGTCCCAGAAAGCTCCTGATCTCTATAGCTGAAGTAGGACGCGGCCAACTCTAAACTACCTCAATCTTCTGAGGATCAACCTTGATACCCTCTCCGGATACCACATTCCCCAAAAATGCCACGGAACCCAACCAAAACTCACACTTGGAGAACTTAGCATATAGCTTATGTTATCGCAAAGTCTGGAGCACAACTCTCAAATGCTGCTCGTGCTCCCCCAGGCTACGTGAGTAAATCAAAATGTCATCAATGAAGACAATGACAAAGGAATCAATATACAGCCTGAACACCCTATTCATCAAATCCATAAATGTTGTTGGGGAATTAGTCAAGCCAAAGGACATCACTAGGAACTCATAATGGCCATATCTCGTATGAAAAGTAATCTTTGGAACATCTGAAGCCCGAATCCTCAACTGATGATACCCCGATCGCAAATCAATCTTAGAAAAAACACGAGCACCCTGCAACTGGTCAAAAAAATCATCGATGCGCGGAAAGTGATACTTGTTCTTAATGGTAACCTTGTTCAACTGGTGGTAATCAATACACATCCGCATAGACCAAAACCTTCTTCTTCACAAATAGGACTGGAGCACCCCACAGCGACACACTCGGTCTGATGAACCCCTTAGCCAACAACTCCTCTAGCTGCTCTTTCAACTCCTTAGGGGCCATACGGTACTAGGGAATGGAAATATGGTGAGTATCTTGAGCTAACTCAATGCAAAAATCAATATCTCGATCTAGAGGCATGCCTGGAAGGTCTGAAGGAAACACATCAGCAAACTCTCGAACAACTGGCACTGAATCAATAGTCGGGGACTGGGCGGTGGTGTCCCGCACATAAGCAAGGTAAGCCAAGAAACCCTTCTCGACCATATGTCGAGCCTTCATGAATGAAATAACCCGGCTGGCTGTACTACCCGAGGAACCTCTCCACTCCAGCCTAGGCGACTCGGGCATGGCTAAAGTAATTGTTTTGGCATGGCAATCAAGCACGGCATGATAAGGAGATAGCCAATCCATGCCTAGAATAACCTCAAAATCAACCATGTCGAGCAATAAAAGGTCAGCTCTGGTCTCGAACCCACAGAAGGTGATCACACAAGACCGATAGACCCGGTCTACCACCACAGAGTCGCCCATAGGAGTGGCCACATATAGGAGAACCCAATGACTCATGAGGGACATCCTGAAAATGAGCAAATAGTGCTGAAAAATATGAATAAGTGGATCCTGGATCAAACAATACTGAAGCCTCTCTATCACATACTGAGATAATACCTGTGATCACGGCGTCTGAGGCCACTACATCTGATCTGGCCAGAATAGCATAAAATCTGGCTGGAGCACCTGAAGACTGAGCCCTACCAGAGTGAACAGGAGCTGCCTGACCTCCCCCTGACTGGCCTCCACCTCTATGACTACCCCTGCCGACCTGTCTTCCACCTTTAGGTGGACGGACTACTGGTGCTAAACTCATAGGCTGATAACCCTACTGAACTGTCTTGTCCCAAAACCTAGGACAATCCCTCCTCACATGGCCCGGATCCCCGCACTCGTAACATCTCACAGGTGACATATCCTGCTGTCCCGAAGAAGAAGAATCCTGAATGGCCGGAGAGCGATGTGAACCCTCAGGAATAACACTGAAATAGGAACTGGAGGATCTCTGGCGATTGGGTAACCACTAGGAGAACTCTTAATAGCTGGATAACGGTAGGAGCGCTCTGGCATGGCACTGAACTTGGGCCTAACTGGAACACCTCGGGGAGGTGGTGGAGGTGCTGAATATGAAGCCCTGTTAGGCTGACCACCCCCAAAGCGACCTCTGCTCCTAGCTGGGGCATCCCTGAAATCGCCTGAGAACCTAACCCTCTTATCCTGCTGACCTTGCTCCGTGCTCCTCGACCGATAGCCCTCGATCATGCGAGTAATCTCCACTACGAGCTGATAACGAGTACCCATCTCCACCTCTCGAGCCATGGTGGATCTAATACCTGGATGCAACCCTGCTACAAACCTCCGCACTCTCTCATCATCGGTGGGTAATATCATAAGTGCATAGCCGTGACAACTCTGAAAATCTGGCCTCATAATCTGTCACGGACATCTGCCCCTGCTCTAACCGCTCAAACTGACCCCGCATCTCTTCCCTCTCAGAGGGTGGAATATATATGTCCAAGAACATCTGTGTGAACTGCTCCCAAGTGACAGTAGGATTATCTGCTAACCTGCTGAGAATATAAGACTGCCACCACCTGCGAGCTCTGCCCTCTAACTAGAATGTGGTGAAATCCACCCCATGGGACGCTAGGATCCCCATTTTGTGCAGTCTATACCTGAACCTATTAATGAAGTCCTGGGCATCCTCACCTCGCTCACCCCCGAAGACTGGAGGGCGCAATCGAGTCCATCTGTCTAACATCTTCTGCTGATTGGCATTCGCAGCTGGTCTGGGCTCCTGTGCTGCTACTACAGGCTGGGCCCCACCCACTGGCAGTGTACCCGAGGTGTGATGTAATGTTGCTATCGGTCCTGCGGCCTGGGAAGTAGGGGTCTGGGCTCCCCCTCCCGCCTGAGAAGTGGCAGGATCTGCTGGAAATAAACCAGCCTGGGACATAAAGTCCATAAATCTCATCATACGGCCTATGGCTGCCTGGAAGCCTGGCGTCGTCATAAAGTCTACTGGTGCAGGATCTGCTGGAGGCACCTCATCCTGCTCCTCTATAATTGGGTCCTCTGGTGGTGCAACTGGAATAGCTCTAGGACACCCTCGTCCCCTACCTCGAGCCGGTGCCCTTCCTCTGCCTCTACCACGACCTCGGGCGGCGGGAATTGCGGCATCTCCCGGATCAGGAACATCAGATGCGCGCGTCCTCACCATCTATGAGAGAATAGAAGAATGAGTTTAATAAATCAACTGCACGATAGGATAAGAACAAAGAGAGGTTTCCTAACACCCTATAGCCTCCTGAAGATAAGTACAGACGTCTCTGTACCGTGACTCGTGAGACTTACGTGAACCTAGTGCTCTGATACCATGTTGTCACGACCCAAAATCCAACACAGGTCGTGATGGCGCCCAACACCGGAGTCAGGCAAGCCAACAGTTGTTTACTAGTGAGATTATCCTTATTTAACATACCAACCCCACATATTACCAAAGTTTTAAACTTAGATCATTTAAATAAAAGTGGAAACATTAACCAACTTAAGTAAATACAATCACAATGATCATGATCCAATATATACAGTCCCAAAAATAAAGAGTCTACTATGTGCGTGCCAGGAACTAGTGTCACAAGTCAACAGGCGAACTAGTAGAATATACAAAAGATTATACAAACTGTACTGCTGTCTGAGAGAAGTAGACAGAAATGAACATATAGATAACTCCATAGCACTGCTGAGAATCGCCAAGGGAGGCAGCTCACCGTGGAGTCAGGTCCAGAATATACGTCAAGCTCCGGTCGGATAACCAAAAACACTAGCCTCAGAACCTGTACAATTAAGTACAGAAGTGCAGCATGAGTACATAAATATATATGTACCCAGTGAGTATCCCGCCTAACCTCGAAGAGGTAGTGACGAGAGGTCGACATGACACTCACTAAGGTCCAACAGTAATAATACAAAACAGGATATGACGAAATGCAGTAGATATATGAGATAGTAGGACACAGATACTTATCAAATACTGAAATCCAGGAAACTACTGAAAATAAGCAACAATGTACACTTTCCTTTTTCCCCCAAATATTTGTCAAGTCAATATCCATGGAAACAGTACCAAATAGCCAAGCGCACACAAGGGTAAGACAACCGGCCGGAATCATAAGGAAATATCTAGACGCTAAATAGATGTAAAGCTTCCCCCGCTCGCGAATCATACCTGCGACTCGGGTGCTGACACATTTATATACAATTTCCATAAAGCTTCCCTCGAACGCGAATCATACCTGCGATTCGAGTGCTGACACACTTATATACAATTACCATAAAGCTGCCCTCGATCGCGCATCATACCTGTGATTCGAGTGCTGACACACTTATACCGATTTATCATAAAGCTTCCCTAGATCGCGAATCATACTTGCGATTCGAGTGCTGACACACTTATATACAATTACCATAAAGCTGCCCTCTATCGCGCATCATACCTGTGATTC
The DNA here is from genome assembly GCA_005239505.1 of Nicotiana paniculata. Classification (NCBI taxonomy): domain Eukaryota; kingdom Viridiplantae; phylum Streptophyta; class Magnoliopsida; order Solanales; family Solanaceae; genus Nicotiana; species Nicotiana paniculata. The sequence goes on along the minus strand of MDKI01219259.1, from coordinate 20,232 downwards.
GAGTGCTGACACACTTATACCGATTTATCATAAAGCTTCCCTAGATCGCGAATCATACTTGCGATTCGAGTGCTGACTCTCATACGTACATATATATATACACCGAAATATCAATAATTCAGTAGGGGCTATACCTGTAATGGGGATTAATCAACTAGGAGTTTAAGTACAACTTTCCACATTTCCATATCAATTCAAAAGCAATAGGAAGCTCTAAGAACACCCAAAGATACTTATAAGGCACATAGAGACATGCTTCTGAGCCCTAAAACTACCCGACATGGCATGATAGTTGCTACATATGGACTCTCATAACTTAGTACGCACATAGCCCCCAAAACAATTACACATAGCATATATAACACCTATGGGGACAATTGCCTCTTACAAGGTTAGAAAGGAGACTCACCTCGTGTCAAATCTACCCCGCGAACAAAGGATGCGCCCGAACTCCGAACTCTACACCCGAGGACTCGCAACTAGCCAAATATGGTACAATGACATCAATGCATGCTCAAAGTAGGGAAATTATTCTATTCATTCAATAATTCAACATTCTTGAAGAATTCCCAAAATCCAACCCCGGGCTCGCAGGCTCGAATTCCGAAAACTCACAGAGGAATCGCTCACCCGAAGCCTAAGATCGTTAATATATGATTTCTACTTGAATTTATAGCAATAAATGGGTAATTCACCAATTCTTCAAGAACCCTAAATTAATACCTAATTCTTGATTTTTCAATAATTTAGTAGTTAATTTAGCTAGAAGATCATGAATTCAACTAGTGTTGAAGTGGAATTAACTTACCTTGACAGTAGCTAGGTCGTGGTGTGCTCTCCCCAAACTCACAAGACTCTAATGGTGGAGGAAAATGAATGAAGGGGTGAAATCCCGAGTTTCAAAGAATATATACTGCCTGGCCTACAGGGATCCCGTACCTGCGGTCTCGCACCTGCGCGCTGGGGCTCGCACCTGCGGAATTGGCTGGATTCACACCAGCGGAGGGATGGCTGCACCAGCGGTTCCGCTCCTGTGGACTTTTGTCCGCACCTGCGAGAAAGGGGGACCACACCTGGGGTCGCACCTGCGACTGGGCAACCGCACCTGCGGTCACACCAGATCAGGTGCACTAGCAACTATTTTAGCTGGTTTTTATGCCCGTTGGGTGCCCGGGAGGCTCCTGGGCCCACCCGAGCCCTCGTCCAAATATACCAACAAGTCCCAAATCATAATACGAACTCGCTTGAGCCTTCGGAACACCCAAAACAACCCTAAAACTCAAAATCACACGTCAAAATCCCAAGAACCAAACTTAGGAACTTTAAGTTTTCTAGACTTCGCTAACAACGCGCCGAACCGACCTATACTACTCAGAATGACACCAAATTTTGCAGGTAAGTCATAAATTACATAACGGAAGTATTCCTGGCCTCGAAATTCTGTTCGGACCTCGATAACACAAAAATACATCCAAAACCACAATAGGAACTTAAGGAACTTCTTATTTCAATATTGGGTGCCGAAACGCTCCCAGGTATCAGCAACCCATTCCAAACATATGCCCAGGTCCAAAATCATCACACGAAGCTACCGGAACCGACGAAACTCAATTCCGAAGTCGTTTGCCCAAAATGTTGACCGAAGTCAAACTTGGCCTTAAAGGCCAACCTTAAGAAACCAATTGTTCCTATAGCACTCTAAACACCCCCGAATCCCGCACCATCAGTCCCCGCAAGTCATAAATCATAAAAAGGCACTATGGGAAGTTTCATTTATGGAAGGGGTCCGATAACACAAAACGACCGGTCGAGTCGTTACATTCTCCACCTTTTAAACAAACGTTTGTCCTCGAATGGGTCTAGAATCATACCTGAAGTGCTGAATATGTGTGGATATCTGCTCCGCATGTCTTCCTCGGACTCCAAGGTCGCCTCGTCAACTGGATGGCCCTTCCACTGGACCTTTACGGAAAAAAATCTCTTGGACCTCAACTGGCGGTCCTGTCTATCAATAATAACAACTGGATCCTCCTCGTAGCCCAACTTCTCATCTAACTGAATAGTGCTAAAATCAACCACGTGGGAGAAGTCGGCGTGGTACCTCCGAAGCATGGACACATGAAACACTGGATGAACTCCTGATAAACTGGGAGGCAAGGCCATCTCATAAGCAACCTCCCCAACTCGCCTCAACACGTCGAATGGACCTATAAACCTCAGGCTCAGCTTTCCCTTCTTCCCAAAACTCATAATACCCTTCATAGGTGAGACTTTCAATAGGACCCTATCTCCCTCCATAAATGATACATCAGACGCCCACTGATCCGCGTAACTCTTCTGTCTGCACTGTGCTGTACGGAGCCTCTCCTGAATCAACTTCACCTTCTCGAAGGCATCCCTCACCAGGTCGGCGCCATATAACTTAGCCTCGCCAGGCTCAAACCACCTGATAGGAGAACGATATCGCCGACCATACAAAGCCTCAAATGGTTCCATCTTAATGTTGGACTGATAACTATTATTGTAAGAAAACTCGGCCAAAGGCAAGAACTGGTCCCACTGACCTCTGAAGTCAATCACACTTGCCCTGAGCATGTCCTCCAATATCTGAACTATCCGCTCCGACTGACCATCAGTCTGAGGGTGAAATGTTGTGCTGAGGTCTATCTGGGTTCCCATATCACTATGCAATGCTCTCCAGAAATGCGAGGTGAACTGAGGACCTCGATCTGATACAGTGGACACCGGCACACCATGCAACGGGAAGGGCTGGGTTCGCACCCATAGAGGGATGGCTGCACCAGCGGTTCCGCTCCTGTGGACTTTTGTCCGCACCTGCGAGAAAGGGGGACCTCACCTGGGGTCGCACCTGCGATGCTTTGGACCACAAGAGCGGTCCCGCACCTGCAACTAGGGAACCGCACCTGCGGTCACACCAGATCAGGTGCACCAACAGCTATTTTAGCTGATTTTAAGCCTCGTTGGGTGCCCAGGAGGCCTCTGGGCCCACCCGAGCCTCTGTCCAAATATATCAACAAGTCCCAAATCATAATACGGACTCGCTCGATCCTTCGAAACACCCAAAACAACGCTAAAACTCAAAATCACACCTCAAAACCCCAAGAACCAAACTTAGGGACTTTAAGGTTTCTAGAATTTGCTAACAACGCGCCGAACCGACCTATACTACTCGGAATGACACCAAATTTTGAAGGCAAGTCATAAATGACATAAAGGAACTATTCCCAGCCTCAAAATTTCATTCAGACCTCGATAACACAAAAACACTTCCAAAACCACAATAGGAACTTATGGAACTTCTTATTTCAATATTGGGCGCCCAAACGCTCCCGGGTAATCAGAAACCCATTCTGAACATACGCCCAGGTCTAAAATCATCACACGAAGCTACCGGAACCGACAAAAGTCGATTCCAAGGTTGTTTGCCCAAAATGTTAACCGAAGTCAAACTTGGCCTTAAAGGCCAATCTTAAGGAGCCAATTGTTCCTATAGCACTCTAAATACCCCTCGAATCCCGGACCACTAGTCCCCGCAAGTCATAAATCATAAAAATCCGCTATGGAAAGTTTTATTTAGGGGAACGGGGTCCGATAAGCGACCGGTCGGGTCGTTACATACGAGGTCGCAGATGCGGGTTATGGGGCGCAGGTACGAAGTTGGCTCGAGATGAGGAAAGCCACAGGTGCGGAGGTTAGGTCACACCTACGGAATCACAGGTGCGAGTGTTGAATCGCAGGTGCAAAAACTGGCCTGGGTCAGAATGTTTTAAAACTGAGAATTTGTTGGCCATTTCTTCATTTTTCTCTTGGTTTGGACAATCTTGGGAGGCTTCAAAGAGAGGATTTCTTCATGCAATGTCAAGGTAAGTAACTCATTCATGCTTCTAAGTTAAATACAAGGTTATTGCATGGAATTATACATGAAAATTGTGAAATAATTTGGAATTATTGAAGAAAACCTAGGAATGGTAATTTGGATTTTTAGCCACGAATTTGAGCATGAGTAAATTGTATATTTGAACTAGTAAGGCTATGGGTAGAATATATCTTCGAGAAATTTTGGATTCCGGGCACGTGGGCCCGAGGGCATTTTGGTAATTTCACTAAGCGGGGTTGGGAAATTATAATTTGGAATTGTTGCAAATATTAGAGTATATTTTCATTGGTTTGTCGTTGTTTGGATGTTTTGGGGCGTTGTGCATCCTTTGGAGTCGTCGGAAGGGCTTGGAAGCCGGTTATGGAATTTCGGAGCGAGGTAAGTCTCCTTTGTAACTTTGTGAGGGGGAATTGTCCCCCTAGGTGAATTAATAAAGTGTGTGCTATTATCTTCGGGGGCTACGTACGCACGAGGTGACGGGAGTTCGTGCGTAGCTACTCTTATGCCATGTCCGGGTATTCTAGGACCCACTAGCATGCCTTATGTGTTGTACCTGTAATCCTACTTGTAATCTAAACTGCTAATATAATCGAAATCGTAAGTGAATATCTAAAGAAGACTAGAGTTCATTTTCTTAATCATCTAGAAAGAGAATTGATTCCTCCGTGGATAATTATATACCTGGTAGGGTTATATCATGGAATATCATTAAACTTAGAAAATGAGTATCAAAACAAAGATTTAAAAGCCATATTACATGTTCCTTTTAGAAGAATTTTACCACTTTCCTGAGAAAAACTGCTTTCTTAATAAAAAATACAGATTTATTATGTGGATATGTGTACATATGAGCACCTGAGTAGCAGGTATGATTCGCGAGTAGGCTAGCCTTATTTTTCGTATGTATAACAGTGTCGCATGATCGATTCACGAGCGGGGAAAATATATGCATCTATGGTTCGAGTCGTTCGACCCTAGGCAGTGCACAGTTTATTATTGTTGGTCCATGCCGTTCGACCATCGGCATTGCTTGCACATGATATTCACTGCGTAGTTGCTATGATTTTTGCCTGATTACTGGCCTGGGATTTTAAGTTGTCATTTGAAATGACAGAGATTTAAAGTTATTAAAAGATTTTGGAAGAAGTTGTTCCTTCCTATTGATTAATTGTTATTTGATTAAATCAACCATGTTGATTAATTGTTATTAATATGACGAAGATATAAAGTGTTAAATGTGAACGGAGTTGATAATATTTATGCTTGATTTTTAATAAATTTCCTATGATAATCATGCTTAGTGTCACATTTGAATATTCTAAATTGACCTTTAGCAAGTGTCTAATTTGACCTCTCGTTACTACCTCTATGAGGTTAGACGGGCGACTTACTGAGTACATGTTGTTTTTGTACTCATGCTACATTTGCTGTGCATTTTATTGCACAGGTACTTTCATAGCAATGTGGAGGATTCAGAGACTTAAGCGAGCTGCATCATCCGAAGGCGATCCGCAGCTGACATAGTCTCTCTCGTACTGTATTTATTTTCATATTAAATTTCCATGTCCAATTTGTATTTCGGACAGGCTTTGTGATGATTGTATAAATTCTTAGAAATTGCTCATGTACTTGTGACACCGGGTTCTGTGATGTGTTGGGATATATTTGCTAAAGTGTAATATTCAAACCATTGTTTTACTTAACAGATGTTATTTGGTTAATATGTACTAAAGTGAAAAGAAATATTTTTCATAATTGTTAAAATCGGGAATTATTTCAATTAATAAATGATTGGCTTGACTGACAATGATGTCCGGCGCCATCAAGACCTTATGGATTTTGGATCGTGACAACATGGTATCAGAGCTCTAGGTTCCTTTAGGTCTCATGAGTCATGAGAAAGTCTAGTAGAGTCTTGCGGATCGGTACTGAGACGTCTGTACTTATCTTCGAGAGGCTACAGGGCTGTTATGAGTACTTCCCTTCTTGATTCATCATCGTGCGATTTGATTCCTTTGAGGATTATGCCTATGTTCATTCCTTCTCAATCTTACGCGTCGCGAAGCGCTCGCTATGAATCATGAGATTTGAGGAATTGAAATGGTGCTACAGATGTAATTCGAGATGTTTCCATGTATAATTGGTTGGGGTTGTTGTTATGGCCCCGCAAAAGAATAATATGTTGTTTCAGCTCAGTAGTTGTGCTTCTGAGAACATTAAGGCTATGCTCAAGTAGTGATGATGCTTGCGATTGGTTATCGTGTGATGTCGATATGATGATAGAATGCTTGCCCGTATGTTGGGGTGATGAATGGTTTGAAGGAAGGTCTTCTTAGAGTGTGATTTCGAGATTTTGGTATTTTAGTTCCAGTAGAGGAAAGGCATTTGGATTATGAATGGTCCAGTAAGGGAGTAGTAAGACTTGGTGTCTTCAAGTGAGGTGGGATATGCACCCGTAACGTGAAGTCGTCATCATTGATTGAATGGAATGTGTTAAGTTTGTCGGTGCTATGGTTTCTTCAGTTGCGTGGGGTCAGAGTATTGTGAAGGAGTATTGAAGAAGCGGTTGTTGGAGACCGTGAGGTGCGGTGGTTCAGTGCCAGATAAGTGTTGATAATGAAGGAAGCTAAAGAAAGATGATATCTGGAGAGCTTGAAGTCGTGGTGATCTGCTGGTTTGAGAGCTACAAAGAAGGATCCTGAAGTGAGGCTAGGCGGTGGTTCCATTTCTAGGAGGCCAGGTGTAAGAAGCGGAAGTCGAGCAGTCGCAAAGTGGGGGAGCAGTAGCATAGCTTGGAATTTGAAGATATTGTCGCGCATTTAATGGATGTCCATGAGGAGCGGATGGACAAGTAAAGTTGGTAAATGAAGCAGGGCGTAGTATGGGGTATTGAAGTCGTAGAGAGCGTGCATTTCAGCGTCGTTTTAAGGTGTCCGCGGGTGATTTCCACAGGTGGGTTATCTCCTATGAATAGGTTACCGGTGGGATGGTTGGCAGGTCTCTGTGAGGGGTTCTAGTGGCTATTCGGTAGGAGGCAGAATGTGTGAATGATGTTAGAGAATTTGAGTATTTAGGGAGTGCTAGTAGGAAAATTTGGAAGAATTGGACGGATTGGTTGAGCAAGATCATGTTATCACCGGAGAAAGGATCTCGGCAGGGTCTAGAGTGGTGCAAGGAGTAGCTTCGGGCTAAGTGGGGGAGTCCCACCATCTGCAGTTGGGTTGCAGGATTGTGTTATCATAGGGTTGCAGATTTTCGGTGTGTTGGCAAGTTATTACAACTAAGAGAAAGGAGTAAAATGGTGATTGTGCTTGGGATTTGATGAATGCGTGCAAAGTTTGGCCCTGTCGGACCAGGTTTAGGCTTTGGAAGATTCAGAATTTATGCTTAAGGCATGGACGAGTTGTAAGGATAGTGACTCGGTCACGTGTTTCCTCAAAAGGGGTGTTTATGTGCTAGAGGAGCCTTGGAGTTGATTGTATTCGGGGCCAGTCAGAGTGGGTGACTCTTAATAGCGGTCCTAGTGAGTTCAAAAGTTAAGAACGCGATGTTTAACGGTTTCAGGCAGTAGTATAATCAAGAATCGAGCTTTGCAGAGTAATTTCTGAGAAAAAGGAAGATGGTTGGAATGTTATGGGATATGTTTCAGTGTGCTAGATAGTATTGGAGGAGTGAGAGAAATAAATCCAGATTGTAGAAAGATGATCAGGAGGGTATGAGACGGGCTACGGGATTTAGGCAGCATAGTCTCGTGAATCAAGGTCACTCGGGATGAGTGAGGGATGAGTTTGCTATGAGTGGAAGGAACTTGCTATTATTCCTGAAGCAATTGAAGATGATTAAAAGAAGATAAATTGATTAGCCATGGTTGAAATGGCACATTTACGGTAGTGATCAGTTCCTTCGGTGTGATTAAGTTATGCATATGGTTTGTGCCGGTGTGTTCGGGGCTTGTCGGCCGTCGTAATAGATTTTATTTGGAAGCATTCAAGTATTATGGCCTGTCAGGTGTAGGCGGATCCCCGAAGGGTTATGGTGGTATAAACTACTACTTAAGGATTTGCATGTTGGGTGATTGTGGAAATTCACTCGTGTGTTGAGATGGTACTCTTGAATTGAGTTAAGTAAAAGGTTTCTATATGATGAAATGTTCACCCTATTGGTGGTTCAGAAGTTATGATGGAATTCTTGCGCTACCTCATATTGGCATGATGGGTGTGGTAAGCAGTATGTGACTGGGAGTAAGAATTGATATTGTGGTTTGGTGTTAATAAGGATGTCATGAGCTCGGAAGAGCAAGAAAAAGTGATTCAAAAGTTCAGAGTAAGTTGGTGTTATCTTCAGTGTCACCTGAGATCGATATTCGGTGAAAGAGGCTTTGTACCCTGGTCATGGGTTCTTGATGTGTTTTGCAGCCTTAGTGTGGTCGGTGTTATGGATGGGCAGACTTGTTGCCTTGTGTGGAAGGTCGTGGAAGCATGACCGCGAAAAGATTGTATAAATGTGGCATGTAGTTACTTGATGGATTGAAGATTTGGACTGAGTATAAAGAAGTGCGATAGTTTTTATTTAAGAAATTATGCCTGAAAGGCGTTCAGTTCTGTTGGTTGTGGATTGTGGGGTGTTTGTCCCGGCTATGATGGTTGTTCTCGCGTATTATGAGAGAAAGTGGGTTGATGTGGAACCAGGTAAAGCTATTAGCTTAGTTTGGTGCGAGCAAGGTAGACTCGATGTTTGTGGATGGATTTAAATATGATTATGGGCTCCGTATGGGCCAAGCATGTTCATTTCAGTAGAGCATTTTTTTTCATGAAAAGGTATTAGAACAGCAGACGTTATTCTGTCTCCGTCAAATTCATGTGATATTATGATTGTGCCGTGTGAGTTGTGAAACGGCTTGATAATTTCCTATGTGTTGAGGTCCCGCGTAGGGGGATATATATATCGCACCTCAGTTGTGCTTGAGTTTTGTAGCCTACGGCTTTATCAGTCTCCCCAGGATGGTATTATGCCCTTAGCGTGCTTATGATCGATATTCAGTAATTTGTAATAGCGAGCAAATCAGCTCAGTATATATATCTTCTTATGTAAATTTTATGTGTTGATCGGGTGGCACATCGCCACGGGTATGTTATTCGGATCGGGTTGCACGCCGCAACAGTGTGATGTTGAGTAAGGTTCCTATAATTATTTTCTTGTGTTTTACTTCCTATTTTCTGAAAAGAGTTCATATTAGTTGTGTGAGTTGAATAGTCCCTTCCTTAGTCGTTTCTCATATCATGTTCGAGTTATGGCCTATCGGCGCGATGTGGTATCATGTGAGGTTGTTGGTCATGTTTGGGTTGATATGTTGTTGAGCAGTTCATACTGGGTGAGGCGAGGTTATCGGATCGGGGATCAGTACGGTAAGGTTATATAAAGTTTATATTAAAGAACAAATACCATTATTCAGGTTCATAATGAGGTGATGATTCTAGTCAAGAGGAGATATTCAATGATTTGTTAACTCTGTAGTTGGGTATGAATTTCTGCACATTTCCTCCGTAGTGGTGGTATCGCCAACATTATAGAAGGATGTATGTATATTTGTTATGAGGTGCATTAGGAGCATCAGATTCGTGGATTTGGCTATTGAGGTTCAGGGAGTGCCATTGTGGTCAGATGATGAGTTATGTAACGACCCAACCGGTCATTTTGAGCTCTAGCGCGTCGTTCAACGGTTCGAGATCGCGAGCAGCTCCATTTCAGGTATTATGACTTATAGGTGTGGTCGGAATTGAATTTCGGAAAGTTTAGAGTTGATTTGGAAAGAAAATTCTCATTTCAGAAGCCTTAAGTTAGAGAATCAACTAAGATTGGAATTTTCAGGAAACAACCTCCGAATCAGGATTTGAAGGTTCCTGCAGGTTCGTATGATGATCTCGGACTTGGGCGTATGTCCGGATCGGGTTTTGGATGATCTGGGAGCGTTTTGGCGTATATTGTGGAAGTCAGAATTTTTGAAGAAATTTTCTAAGTTTGGCTTGAAGCGCATTTCAGTGATGTTGATGTCCGTTTGGGATTCCGAGTCTGGAAATAGCTTTGTATGGTGATTCTGGAGTTGGGAGCGCGATCATAAGTGAATTTGGATGTCCGTAGGTCATTTTGAAGTCATTTGACTAAAGTTAGAAATTTGAAGGTTTTTGAGAAATCCGACCGGAAGTGGAAATTTTGATATCAAGGTCGGAATGCGATTCCGAAAGTTGGAGCAGGTTCGTAATGTTGAATATGACTTGTGTGCAAAATTTAGGGTCAATCGGAGGTGATTTGATAGGTTTCGGCATCGGATGTAAAAGTTGGAAATTTTGTAAGTTCATAAAGTTGGGATTTGGGTGCGATTCGTTGTTTCGATGTTGTTTGATGTGATTTGAGGCCTCGAGTAAGTCCGCATTATGTTTTGGAACAGGTTGGTATGATTAGACGGGATCCCAGGGGCCTCGGGTGGATTCCGGGTGGTTAACGGATCAAGTTGAGAGTTTGAAGAAGGCTGGAATTTGCTGTCATCTGGTGTGACCGCACCTACGAGGAATTGGCCGCAGGTGCGGCTGTGTCACCCGTAGGTGCGAAGAAGTGAGGGTCTGGCTTGGAGCGCCGGTGCGATGATATTTCCGCACCTGTGAGGTCGCAGATGCGGGTTATGGGGCGCAGGTGCGAAGTTGGCTCGAGTTGAGGAAAGCCGCAGGTGCAGAGGTTTGGTCGCAGGTGCGAGTGTTGAATCGCAGGTGCGAAAGATGGCCTGGGGCAGAATGTTTTAAAACCGATAATTTGTTGGTCATTTATTCATTTTTCTCTTGGTTTGGACGATCTTGGGAGGCTTCAAAGAGAGGATTTCTTCATGCAATCTCAAGGTAAGTAACTCCTTCATGTTTCTAAGTTAAATATAAGGTTATTGCATGGAATTATACATGAAAATTGTAGAATAATTTGGAATTATTGAAGAAAATCTAGGAATGGTAATTTGGATTTTTCGCCACGAATTTGAGCATGGAATGTAGAGTAAATTGTATATTTGAACTAGTAAGGCTATGGGTAGAATATATCTTCGAGAAATTTCGGATCCTGGGCACGTGGTCCCGAGAGCATTTTGGTTATTTCACTAAGCGGGGTTGGGAAATTATATAATTTGGAATTGTTGAAAATATTAGAGTATATTTTCATTGGTTTGTCGTTTTTTGGATAGTTTTGGGGAGTTGTGCGTCCGTTGGAGTTGTCGGAAGGGCTTGGAAGCCGGTTATAGAATTTCGAAACGAGGTAAGTCTCCTTTCTAACTTTGTGAGGGGGAATTTTCCCCCTAGGTGAATTAATTAAGTATGTGCTATTATCTTCGGGGGATACATACGCACGAGGTGACGGGAGTCCGTGCGTAGCTACTATTATGCCATGTCCGGGTAGTCTAGGACCCACTAGCATGCCTTACGTGTTGTGCCTGTAATATTAAACTGCTAATATAATCGAAATCGTAAGTGAATATCTAAAGAAGACCAGAGTTCATTTTCTTAATTACCTAGAAAGAGAATTGATTCCTCCGTGGATAATTGTATACCTGGTAGGGTTATATCATGGAATATCATTAAACTTAGCAAATGACTTCCAAAACAAAGATTTAAAAGCCATATTACATGTTCCTTTTAGAAGAATTTTACCACTTTCCTTAGAAAAACTGCTTTCTTGATAAAAATACGGAATTATTATGTGGATATGTGTACATATGAGCACCTACATCGCATGTATGATTCGCGAGAAGACTAGCCTTATTAGTTGTATGTATAACCGCGTCGCATGATCGATTCGCGAGTGGGGCAGATAGATGCATCTATGGTTCGAGCCGTTCGATCCTCGGCAGTGCACAGTTTATTATTGTTGGTCCGCGCCGTTCGACCCTCGGCATTGCTTGCGCATGATATTTACTGCGTAGCTGCTATGATTTTTGCCTGATTATTGGCCTGGGATTTTAAGTTGTCATTTGAAATGATAGAGATTTAAAGTTATTAAAAGATTTTGGAAGAAGTTATTCCTTCCCGATGATTAATTGTTATTTGATTAAATCACCCATGTTGATTAATTGTTATCAATATGACGAAGATATAAAGTGTTAAATGTGAACGGAGTTGATAATATTTATCCCTGATTTTTAATAAATTGCCTATGATAATCATGCTTAGTGTCACACTTGAATATTCTAAATTGACCTTTAGCAAGTGTCTAATTTGACCTCTCGTCACTACCTCTCTGAGGTTAGGCGAGCGACTTACTGATTACACGTTATTTTTGTACTCATGCTACACTTGCTGCGCATTTTATTGCACAATTACTTTCATAGAAATGTGGAGGATTCAGAGACTTAGGCAAGCTGCATCATCCGGAGGCGATCCGCAGCTGGCAGAGTCTCTCTCGTACTGTATTTATTTTCATATTAAATTTCCTTGTCCAATTTGTATTTCGGACAGGCTTTGTGATGATTGTATAAATTCTTAGAAATTGCTCATGTACTTGTGACACCGGATTCTGGGATGTGTTGGGATATATTTGCTAAAGTGTAATATTCAAACCATTGTTTTACTTAACAGATGTTATTTGGTTAATATGTAATAAAGTGAAAAGAAATATTTTTCTTAATTGTTAAAATAGGGAATTATTTCAATTAATAAATGATTGGCTTGCCTGAGAATGATGTCCGGCTCCATCACGACCTTATGGATTTTGGATCGTGACAATTACATAGCTCTTACTGGTTCTTTGGACTTTTAGTCAGAGAATGGAATTAATAGCAATTAGAAGAGCTTACATATATGGGCTTTATTTTCCTCACATGTATATGATATTGTTAAAATAAGAAATATGATTAATAGATAGCTTCCACCAAAGTTGTTTATTTATTTGGAATCACTGAAAATTATTAAAACTTTATACATGTGAAATAACATTATAATTGAGAATTATGATTGATAAATAGTTTCACCAAAATGGTCTATTTATTTGAGTCGTTAAAATATTCTCAATGCACATGTATAAATTGTCCTTAATAGAGTGTACGCTAGTGTTGGAGGTTTACCTTTTGATACTAGTGACGCGAAATTAATTTATGAGATAATATATTATTTTTGAACCGAAAGGATGAAGCTTAATATCTTGTACTCTCATGTATATGTGAAAAATAAAACTAAATAAATAAATAAGGATAATTTGATGTAAGAGGAGGTTTTGTGTCTCTTACCTAAAGGAAGGACACAATGTATGTCTTGTACTCTTGGATAATAGGGGGAGGAGGTTTTGTATCTTTTGCCTAAAGATGAGGATGAAATGAATGCCATGGACTCCTTGATTTTTAAAAGGGGAAACAGTTGCAAATTCTACCCAAAGGAGGGGTGTAATTGTCACGATCCAAACTGATGGGCGCAATGGGCACCCAGTATCTTACTCAACTGAGTACCAATGTAACATATCTTTTATATCATATTATCATAGGTAAATGAACTAGAAAGGTTGTCATGAGATGACTAAAGTAAAGCACGAGAGAATACTCAATATAGAGTGACCCAACTTGATATACCGATTTATACATATGACGTACGGGCCTATAAGGCCGGCATGATCCTTAATATACTCAAAACATAGGCCGACAAGGCCATACAAGTATCCGTATACATGACATATGTCTACAAGCCTCTAAGTGTACATAAATATCATAAAGGTCGGGACAGGGCCCCGCCATACCAATCAATACATGTCCTAATCATATTGACCAAATAAGCAACTCTGGAGCAGATGGAGCGCACCAACACGTTCCACTGAGCTGATAGCCTACTTGGAGGACTCTTAATCTATCCATCGGGACCTGCGGGCATGAAACGCAGCGTCCCCAGGCAAAAGGGACGTCAGTACAAATAATGTACCGAGTATGTAAGGAATGAAAATCAGTAAATAATATACATGAGAGAAACATGGAGTAAAAGACTCAACATGTAAGTATGAATAGCTCTGTGAATCATTGATATTTATAATGTCATGCATATGTGTATAAATATCATACCATGCATAGGTATATGCGTTCATAACATCATCAAGCCTCTGAGGGCATCCCATCATATCATCTTGGCCACTGTGGGCAAAATCATCAACGTATACCAGCTGATCAGGTGGTGGTGCGTATATAACGCGTAACCTTTTCCCATATCCCATATACATATAGTATACATATATACGTGTAAATAACGCCATCTGGTCATGGGTCAATGTACATGTATAAATTGCAATGCATGAGAAGTACGTCAATAAAATCTTTCGGAGTGTCATAAGACCATTATACTTCTGATTAATATCATGAAATGAACTTTATCAACTTACATATTTTCTGAGACTTATGAACAGATGATAGAATAATAGGACACACGGGGAACCAAGAACATAAGCATCTCTAGCATTTCTTTGAATAGAGACATTTATGGAAGTTGTGCATTTGCTCGTTTCATTTGTATAGTATGGATCATGCCAAAATGAAAGAATGGATAGCTTTAACATACCTGAGCCAATTCTCTTGACAATCCCCCTCTAACACACGTCAATTGCGGCAACACGTAATGACGGATCGAAGTAGGAAAATTCGTATGATATTCTTGAGAAAGATTGCATTGTACTCCCTTAGAATCGCAAATGTGCTAATAGAACTCCTTGTGAGACAGTCAGATGGTGCACTCTAAAATAGTACAGCTAGATATGAGTACTACAAAGATCGGCACTGGAAGCCTTGAAGGGATAAATATTACCTTAGTGTGGCTCCCGTCCCTAGTAGGAAAGAATGTTAGGTAATTCGAAGAGCCAGTAGATGGAGCAAGGGGAGCTAAAAGCAAAAGAATATCTTGTTCGAGTTTTCAGAATAAAGTGATAGACATAAATGTTAGCGGGAAATAAGAAGAGAGTTAATGAAGCATTATGAGTAATATGTGATACATGGATGACAAGGGCAGATAAAAAAGATGATAGTATTACAGAGTCTATAGTCAAGTAAAGGAAAAGAAGAGAGGTGACAGGCCTTGAGACAACAAAAAAGTATAGGCCATAAAGTCATATCCTCATTTCGAGAAACAAGTTTGTGACTCCAACGTGACTACCAGAAGGAAAAGCTAGACCCTCAGAGTAATAGAAATCAGTATGGGCTGGTGAACAAGATAAACTAAACATGAATTAGGGACTGAGTGATTTGATAGTGGTCGGCATCATGAGAATTTCATATTGCGTTCCAGCGATAATAGAATGGACAACATAAGAATATTCATGAGAAATTCAGAGAATGGTCATTTAGGAAGACGCTTCCCTAAAGCAAGCAATGTGAGCAAAGTTAAGCTTAAAAGACGGTATGTGCCAGTTACACTAAGTGTCACCCTCGTGAGTAAGGAATTCATTATCCTTGGTACAGAAGGATTATCGCAAGGCGAGTAAGGGTATCGATGATGTGAAAAGACGCCAAAGATGAAGAGGCAAAACATCTATAGGTATATCGTCGTAGCACTAAATCTTAGTACTCCCCTAAAGGGGGGAATATGGAGTGATGTGGCATTAAGTCAGAATTAAGTGGTTCAAGATGCATGACAGAAGGTAGCAGCAGTTGCGAGATACTCAGGTGCAGAAGGTTGTGAATAGTCCATACTTCAGGTGGAAGGCTACAACCCCAGTCGGATCCTGATATCTCGTCCTTGTCTTAAACCATATCTGTTAGCTTTCATAGGGAATAACTGAGAGGGGCGTGGCCACTTGTTCATACCTCTGCTACTATTGAAGGTTGTCACACCTCCTTTTTCCCGATAAGGGTGGGATTAGGGAGTTTTTCCAATTTAAGTGACATAATCGAATTTGGGATTATTTATTTAATTTTCAGAGTCGCCACTTGGATTTTTTACGGTGTTCCGAGACACCCTTTATTTTTAATGTCCCAAATAGAGGAAATTTTGACTCCATTTAAAAGTTTGTGAACCAGAAGACCGGGTAAGGAATTCTGTTAACCCGAGAGAAGGTGTTAGGCACTCCCGAATTTCGTGGTTCTAGCACGGTCGCTTAATGATTTATACTTGGCCAAAATTGTTTAATTACTGATTTTAATACCTATGAGCATTTACATTTTGCTGCTTATAATTATTCAACTATTTATATTTAAAGAACTATTTTAAGACGGTTTACGTATGCGTATACCCGTTTAGTTTTGATGCGTCAAAAATCATGTCACGCATACATGTACACAATTCATGACATTGATTCATTTAGAAAAATAGTCAAAAAGTCGCGCAAGCGCGTATTTTGGTTTTTAACATCGGGACCGCGTCACACGAATATGTACGCAATCATTGAAATAATTTAAATCCGCTTCTAAAGTTATCTCTATGAATGTTAATAAGTCATGTGATCCCTAATTCGGTGATTGTGTGTGAAAAGGCCCGTGATTGTGATTGTGGAGCACTTTTACTAAAAGAGATTTCATGCTCATTCCTTTTAAACGTACGAGCTTGACATATTAAAATTTCTCAGAAGATGGGAATTTACTGAAATTAATCACCAAACAAGTAATATCCAAAGAAAGCTAACGTGTTAAGAGGTCACATGGCTTCCTTTGCATTTAGAACACCACAAATGTTTAGCATCGTTTGACATAGAAACTTGAAGACTTCATGGGCTATTCAAATTGAATTGATGTAATATTTTCAAAGTGCTCTTTCTACCATCACCAATTCCTTTTTAATAGAAAACTTAACAGCATGTACGACACACTTGAAAATTTCAGATTTAACAACACAAGAAATCTAACAAGCAAAATAATTTTCGAGACATGGAAAGTCATGACTAACAGAACTTTTCCAATATCCCATACTCTGTACATTTCTTAAACAAAACCAATATGATACCACAATCTCATGAACAAGATTAACAAAATTAGTGAATAAGCCAAATTAGAGTGATTTGCCCTTTATCCGGTTAAATCAACTCAGAACAAAACTTTGCAACTCTAAAAATTAACATCATGGTCCAATAAACATATGAACACGGAAACAATCAGATTCAAATGATCCAAATATCAATAGAATGAACTACTATTTCACGCTACCCAATAATCACACCAGCAGACAATAAGGGAAATGGACGAAATAATCAGTGAAGAAAGGGAAACAACGGACCTTTGATATAAATGGACAAAGTTGAAATTACAAGAGCGCTAAAAAATTCGACGAGTGTTGACTGGAGCTTTCACCTTCCATGGAACCTCAAACGAAAAAATCGCGACTTGCAACCCCGATCGACCTTGCAAAACCGGTGATTTTAGTGGCTTGTTTTTGCTGGGTTTAAAGTTGTCTTTGGGGGGTGATTTTACTGGGTTTAGAGGTGAATTTTTAGTTGGTTTTGAGTTGAGATTTGGGGTCATTTTTTAGAGGAAACTGTTGCGGTTTTGCAGCATTTTGGAGCCTTTTTGGACTGATTTGCAGCTGATTTTTGCTGCTTTTCTCGGCTGGTTTTTGCTGCGTGTTTCAGTTGCATTTAAGAGGTGCATTGAGACTGTTTTAGGCTGGTTTTTGATGATGCTTTATTGCTGATTTTTGGATCTGTTTTTGGACGTTTTAGAGGTGGTTTAAGGGGAGATTTTTGGTGTTGAAAAGGTGAAGAAGATTGTGAGGTTCAAGGTTCTTTCATGGTTGGATTTATGGAGAAATGACTGCTTATTTTTAGAGCTTGTGAGGTGATTTGAAGGAGTTTCAATGGCTAAAAATGGTAGTCCGCTCTTTGGGAGATGGCTGTCGTCACCTTTTGAAGAAGAAGCTAGGCATTTTTTTTGTGGGGTTGCGGCTGCATCTCTTTTTGAGGTCTCTCCTAATGTGTAATGTATGTGATTATTTTGGTCTTAGGTCCTCTTTATATATAGGAAATTAGGGTTAGGTCTTAAGGTTGAAAATAGATGGGCTTCAGCTTTGGGCCTTAAAATTGGGCTAAAACAACGTCTAAACTTTAGCTAAATCCATTTTAATATAAGGAAAATATATTACATAATGTAAAAATCAATCTAATTAATTAAACTAAATTATATGTAAAATATGAAACTATTTTTTGTATTCTTCAAATATCATACTAAAAATAAAATTAGGATTAGGTTAAAATCATCACAAAAATAATATTCCTATCAAAATACTAATATTTTTGAAAACAAAGTGGAACTATTTTTTTGTATTTTTTGACTTTTATGAAAGGTAGATAAACTAAAAACAACTAGATAAAATATCAGTTAGCTAAATAAAAGAAAATATTTTTGTAATTTTTAATTTTGTGATAAAATAAAGTAAAAAGGTCAAAACTAGTTAAAATAACGATATTAGACCTGAACTAAATATTTAAATGGTAAAATGTGTAAAATCACGGAGAGGGTAAAAAATTACATGTCTACAGCTGCCCCTCTTTGACTGGAAACACGAAGAATTTTCAGACAAAGAACAACAAGACATGTTTTGACCCGACCTTTATCTAAAAGAGTAGAAAACTAAAAGGAAGGAGGATGTGATCGAGTCCTGGTTTTGGACAACCTACATATCCCGAGTTATAAGGGAATCAGGCCGCGTGTAGTTCAAGGAGAGTGATGGAATGATGAGTTGTAGAGTCGAGCGAAGTCCTGTTCCGTGGAGGTTTCGGTTCGCGGTCCTGGTATTACATCAAAATCAAAAATGAAAAAGACTAACTAAACCTATCAGCTATGAGTTACAAGATTCCTATCTATAAATCTTCTGAAGCTTGATCTTGAGTCTTGAATGGTGCTTCATGCAGACTTTTGATTTGAACCTTGATGCTTGCTAGCTGCAGGTGCTAGTTTGTTCTTCTTCAGCTTTTTGGATCAGTACGGGACAAGCTTGTAGATTGATTTATGTTTTGACCAGTCAACATCTTTTCTCCGCCTCTGTACCTTGGGTTCTGTAACGACCCGACTGGTCGTTTTGCATTTTAGGACCCCGTTCCCCTAAATGAGACTTCCCGTAGTTGCTTTTAATGATTTATGAATTTTGGGGACGAGTGGTTTGGAATCTGGAAGAGTTTGGAATGGTATAGGAACACTTGGTTCCTTAAGGTTGGCCTTTTGGCCAAGTTTGACTTCGGTCAACATTTTGAGTAAACGACCTCGGAATCGAGTTTCGACGGTTCCGGTAGCTTCGTATGATAATTTTGGACTCGGGCGTATGTTCGGAATGGGTTTTGGATGACTCGGGAGCGTTCCGGCGCCCAATATCGAGATAAGAGTTTCCTTAAGTTCATATTGTGGTTTGGGACGTGTTTTGTGTTATCGAGTTTCGAACAGAATTCCGAGACCGGGAATAGTTTTGATATGTCATTTATGACCTGCTTGCAAAATATGGTGCCAATCCGAGTAGTATAGGTCGATTCGGCGCATTGTTAGCAAATTCAAGAACTTGAAGTTCTTAAGTTCGATCTTTAAGGGTTTTGAGGTGTGATTTTGAGTTTTAACGTTGTTTTGAATGTTCCAAAGGCTCGAGCGAGTCCGTATTATGATTTGGGACTTATTGGTATAGTTGGACGGGGGCTCGGGTGGGCCCAGGTGCCTCTCGGGCACCATACGAGGCTAAAAACCAGCTGAAGCAATTGCTAGTGCACCTGTTCTGGTGTGACCGCAGGTGCGGTTGCCCAGTCGCAGGTGCGGGATCACTCCTGCGGTCCCAGCCTTGCAGGTGCGACCCTCAAATGGGCTGCCCTCTTCTCGCAGGTGTGGGCCCTTTCCCGCAGGTGCGGAGCCGCTGGTGCGGACTCCGTTCCGCAAGTGCGAGCCCAGGCCCCTTGTCCCATCTTCGCAGGTTCGAGCATTTACTCACAGGTGCGAGACCGCAGGTGAGGTCCTTGAGCCGCAGGTGCGGAACCACTGAAGTTAGTAATGTTCTTTAAAACACGGGAATTCTTCATTTTACTCCATTTCTTCCCACTATTAAAGACCTTGAGAGATTTGAAAACAGCCCCACGACCTAGCTACTAAAAGGTAAGTGAATTCTACCCTAATGTTAGTTTAATGCATTATTTTCTAGTTAGATTAGCCCTCTAATTAGTGAAAAATCAAAAGTTAGAATAGTAACCTAGGGCTTTTGAGAAATTTAGGGAATTACCCGTTAATTAGCCATGGAACCATACAAAATCACATATTAACGATCCTTAGGTTATGGGTAAGTGATTCTTTCAAAAATTTCCGAAATTCGAGCATGCGGACTCGGGGATGAATTTTGGGATTTCTTCAAGTAGGATGAAATGACTAAGTAAATAGGAGAATTCCA
>MDKI01028672.1:0-42917 GCA_005239505.1 Nicotiana paniculata | reverse complement strand
ATATATATATATATATATATATATATATATATATATATATATATATATGTATATACACATACATACATATGTTATATGTATGTATGTATGTATATATATATATATATTGAAATGTATATGTGTGTATATATATATATAAGTATGTATGTATGTATGTATATATACATATATATATATATATATGTATACATACATACATACATATATGTATGCATGTGTCACGACCCGAATTTCCCACTATCGACATCGTAATTGTCACGACCCAATTTTTCCCTCCGTTGGGTATCGTGATGGCAAGACTAGGTGAGCCTAATATTAAATAAACATAAATCATAATATCAAACTTTTAAATGCTTTTTGAAATAACTATCTATGCTTTGAAGATCTTCCCAAAATCAGGCGAGTACAAGCCATAAGCTTTAAGGAATTTACACTAAAATCTCTAATTACCACTTTTCGGAATAAATATAACAGTGTATGAAAAAAATATAAGAAGGTGACTCCGTAACCGCGAATGCTGAAGCAGTTTTAATTTGAGTCTGCGCTACAGCAACCGCGCTTCTAAGAATCACTCGGTCGGCGATGCGAAAACCTGGAATCTGCACATAAATGTGCAGAAGAGTAGTATGAGCACACCACAACGGTGCCCAGTGAGTATCAAGACTAACCTCGGTGAAGTAGTGACGAGGACTAGTCAAGACACCTACTAGTCTAATAAAACGAACATGCATAAATATAGAAAATGACGGAATATGACACCTGCATAAAGATTACACACTATAATTAACTACAAAACAATGCAATACGAGAGGAAAAAAAACAATAAATCGACGGAATGTCATAATATTAATCAGAAGGATGGACGGGAACACAGCTAAAAACCGAAACCCACAATACAGTAAAAACAAGTAGTAAATCAGCACTGCGACAATCTCCACTTCGGACCTTAGCCAATAACTCCAACAATTTAATAAATTGTTCGAAGGTATTCCCTTCACTGTCACGACCCCAAATCTACGCTAGTCGTGATGGCGCCTATCGTGGAACTAGGTCAGCCAAAACCACACTCAAATCATAATAAGCTTCCATTTACATATTTACTAAACTGATAACCCATAAAGGTTTCCTTTAAACATTTTTAAAACAGTTAAAGCTATACCGAATATTAAATGCAACCCCCGAGATCCCGGAGTCACAGACATAAACTCTCGGAACAACCGGCCGGGTCGTTACATCCTCCCCCACTTAAACATACGTTCGTCCTCGAACGGGCCAAGAGTTGTTCTCCAACACCATCAAACTGCTACGTATCCTACCATGCATATACTCGGGGGTGAACCCACGTCACCCTATCCCGTATAGGTCCAATAGCACAACACCGTTAAAATTTTGAAATCCAATCCTGACCCATAAACCTTAGAACCAAATTCCCACTTCTGAAATAATATACAAGATCAAAATTCCATAACTATAAACTGAACAAGTCTGAACATGCTAAATCAAGCCATATATGCCCCCCAGATGAAATCACATAATATACCGCATTACTCAAACACCCAGAGCGATAACTCCTAATCACAATAGCTGCTCAGAACAACACAATGCCGGTGCATAACCTCTTATCAAGAAAAGCCTCGCTCTAACACTTTCATATACTGTCGATGAGGAAAGAAGCACGTAGAAACTAGCAACCATTCATCCGATCAGCCAGACATGAAGCTCACCCTTCCCATACAGGAATTATAGCAGATTTCTAAGCCGACTCCCGATATTTATCCTTCCAACTATGCCGTAGACAATTCTAAAATATTCATTCTAGGTCCAATTACCTCTTCTCATCCATCACGACCACGTTGATGACATGACACATCGATACAATTTGAAGCCAAAACCTGTGCAACTTGTGCACTTAATAGCAACATCCCAATGTAATCAAATTATATAAAAAGAGGACTATCCTTCCATTAACAATTACCATCACCATATCATGCTAACAGCCTGGCACACACCGTGAAAATCAAAACACAAGAATCCAATACCAAATGCCATACCCCCACTTAACTCCGCTACTCTGTGCGATCTCATCCAAACGCTGGTCCACTTGAAATACTTCAAAACACCTTGCCCAAAATCAATAACCATTCGAAATTCGATATCAAGTATTCAAAGTGCATTGCCATAACCACGGGGAAACCAGACGATACCATGCCACACGAATCAGAAGGTACATAACCACCATGTCTCAATCCCGCAACACCCAATTACTTACCTTACTCAAATCTAGCTATAAATCCCAATTAGAACCGCACGATATGGGCATATAAACAATAATCACCACTTCTCGCAACACCGAAGGGTAACTCATAGATCACTCCAGAACATGAATAACTCAATCACAATCGAATGGTACATTCCTCAGTAATAGAAATTCGGAGTCAACAATTCCGACCCGGTGCAGAACACACATGCATATTAGCCTACCAATAACCCTAAATTAACTCTGGTCACCCATAACAGATAGATAACTTACCGAAAATTTCACAATGACGGAATCATGGTACATACTAACATCCGACTAGCTCAACTCGCATCTTCACTGTTCACTACCACAAAATAACCTGTTTATGAGAACTCTTAGTCTCGAAGTCCATGAAGCGCACGAATTACTATATCTGATCTCAACTCCACCGTTCGAATACATGACACATCCCAAATACTCAATCTTTCCACGAGGGATACCCTTATGATTCTTCTGTGTCACCAAGAAACCTTGAATATCAACAGTTGATCCAGCAAGAGAGCGTCACGATACCAATGAAGTACCCTAACTCAAACACATTGCTCTTTCTGAAATATATACCCTCATTAAGCCGCACCAAGTAGTGATATCATTTACCTAGTCATCTGAAACTGTCCATGTTGCCTAAGAAGTTTGTTTTGACCTTCCTTCCAGAACTGAACCGCGACCTCACATATGAAAATCTCAACTCTACCCACATACCGCATACGCCATCCCATCCCAAGCCAATTATGGGAACTTCTTGATCCCTTCCGAGCCACAAGCAACTACGCACCCAACTAGCCAAGAACTTCCATTTGATCCCATTTACAAGCAAATTCACTACACGTAACCCGCACCTCACGCGAGAAGAAAATATGCACCCTTAACCGCGGTAGAAACCATCAGGAACTATCCGAAATCCCATTTGCGCAACACCAAACCGTAAGGACTGAATCCTTCTAACTCAACCAAGCTACGTAGGCTAGAAAAAATCCAAGAGCATTGCTAAGAAACACCCGTAAAACTAGTCACCTCATGAACACCCAAAGAACTAATCGTATCCCTTACCATGCCGATCCGACCTACTACCAAGTTGCCCTATTTACCCAATTTTCTTCTGACTTACCTTAAAATTGATACTTCTCCTTGCCGTAATACCACAATTCTCAACCCCAGACTCACCTCACGAGTCTCAAGCATAAAACTGTACCGTCTAAAGCTCGTAAGCCATCGAATACCCCCTCAATTATCCCCAAGAGTATCACATTCAAAATACTTATCCTGAAGAGACTTCCTGCGAACCTAAAGCCATTACCTTCACTTTCCTGATATTGATATGTAGAATCCATGATAACGTAGAAATGCCATAAGTCCTGATACCCTCCAACATAAATCACAATCACACTGACCAATTAGGCAGAATCGACCTGGCCCGTTTGCACACTAACATACTAGGAAAGTAATCCACTCACTTGAAGCCACGGGCAAATTCATACACTGCACACACTGAACCTTTTACAATTACCTCTCAATCATTCCATAGAATTCATTTACCCATAGAGTACATTACAACATGTATCGAAGAATTTTCATTACTCGATTCATTCCCAGACTCCACACCTGCAGGTTGTAACTGATTTACCAATATACCTCGAACTGAAACCAATACACACAAAATCGTGTAATCAACTTATCATTAACAGACTCCCCCACTTGGCTATAAGCCAATGACCAAGACAACCAATAACTCACAACGCCCATAATAACACAACCCTTCTAACAGCTCAGGTCATCTGCAAAATCTCGCATTCACCATTGTCTGTGCATCGTGATCGCGTGCCAAGAGTCGCGATCGCACTGAAGAAAATTTAATGGCTGTGCAGAATGTTTTAAAAGGCCATTTGTGCAAGAATAGTTCATTTTCCACTATTGTTGAACGAGTTTGGAGCACTTTTGAGAGGGTTTGAAGAGGAAATTGAAGGGAATCACTTGGAGGTAAGGTTTTGAACTTCATAACTCGTTTATGTCGTTTTATAAATAATTAAACCATAATTTGCTGGAATTAAACCCAAAATTGGGGAAGAAGGGTGCATGGGAATTGGATTTTTCTTTTGCTGATGTGAGCTGGCAATTGTGGTCTGATTTTAGTGTTCTTGGTATATATAGAATCCTGGGAGGATGTGGATTCTAATGATGCAAATTTATCGAATTCCGAGATGTGGGCCCGAGGCTCGGGTTCGGCCGAATTTCGAGATTCTTGTATAATTTGATAGTTTTCGATTGGGTTGTGATCCTTTGATATATATTGATGATGTTAAACTGGTTTTGGCTAGATTCGGAGCAATCGGGAGCCAATTTGAGGGGCTAGGGCATTGCAGACTAGTGTTGTGGTCCGGTAGAGGTAAGTAATCGTTATAAATCTTGTCCTAAAGGTATGGAACCCCGGACTACATATTTCTCACTGATTTTAGAATGGCGCACATGTCGGATGAAGAGTATGTGGCGCATACTGATTTTAGGATTGGACTAGGTCCTCTTCGCGGAAACTAATGAGTTGCATTTTTTACTCAAAACCTTATGCTAAACTATGTTCTAAAGATTGTTGAAATATTTGGGCTATAAGCCGTGTTTGGGGCCTCGTGCCGGTCTGTTTAGACCCCTTGGGGGCTTTTTTTTACTGCTGTTTTCCCTCACTATTTGTTGATGATTTCACTTAGCCACATTGTGCTTACTGTTTTCGAAACTCAGCCTGATTTACACCACTTTGAGATTTAAAATGATGTTTTGGGTCGAGTACCATGTTTTATTGATTCGCCCGAGGGGCCTTTGAGTGGTTCTGCTGAGTGAGGCCGAGGGCCTGATTGTAAGGTGCTGAGTGATGGTGAGGTGCTGAGTGATATTAGCGCTTGGATAAAGGAGCCCCTCCGGAGTCTGTACACACCCCCAGTGAGCGCACAGAGTGTCGAGTGCCGAGTGCCGAGTGTCGAGTGACGAGTGACGAGTGATTGGGAGGCATGAGTGACTGTGAGGTGGTGAGTGATGGTGAGGTGCTGAGTGACTGTGAGACATGCCCGAGGGGCTGATTATGAAACATGTTTTGCCCGAGGGGCTACTTATGATTTTACTACTTTCGTTTTGAACTTATGAAATATGTTTTTCCCGCGAGGGACCTCTATGTGATTCATTTCATTTTCATACTAAATCATTCGGTTTGAAGTTGTTAAAAATATGCATTCTTCAAAGGACTTTTCTGAAGTTGGTTTTAAGGCATGATGATTTCGTATATCTATGTTTACACTATTGGAAAGTAAGACTGTGTATATTGTGATTTGATGACATTTATTTTATGTGTTTCCTTGCCGCTTAGACTTGATTTATTTTCATTACTACTGAGTTGGCGTACTCACATTACTCCCTGCACTCCTGTGTGCAGATTCAGGTGCAAATATCAAGCATTAGCCATTTATTCCGAGCGGGGCCGGATTGCGGGATATAGAGGTAGCTGTTCAGTGTCCGCAACATCTCTGTTTTTCCTTTTTGTTGTATCTAGCTTTCATTCGGAGGTTTTGTATTATAATAGTATATTTTGGCTTATTCTTCTAGATGTTCATGACTTGTTGGCTCCGGGTTTTGGGGTTGGTGGCACTGTTTTTTGGCCTACTTTATTTAGTACACTCTGTATATTTATAAAATGCCTGGATTTTGATTAGGATTTTGAAAGAAATTGTGAACATGTGGTTATCAGCTAGCCTAATTCCACGATAGGCGCTATCACGACCGGTTTAGGATTTCGGTTCATGACAGTTTGGTATCAGAGCCTAGATTACATAGGACTCAACAGTCATGAGCAGGTTTAGTAGAGTCTTGTGGATCGGTACAGAGACGTCTGTACTCATCTTCGAGAGGCTGCCAAACTTTTAGGAAACATTTCTACCTTTCTCGAACTCTTTCGTGTTGATCTATTGATTCTTGAAATTGGAACTTACGTTGTTTCATTCTCTCATAGATGGTGAGGACACGCCATACCGATTAGAGTGATCAGTCACCAGCTAGACCAACGAGAGGTCGAGGCCGTGGTAGAGGTAGGGGGCTAGCCAGCGCAGCAGACGGGACAATACCACAGAATCCCCCTATCGATCAGGATCCGGTTCCCGCCGATGGTATTCCAGCGGGACAGGCTTAGGCACCGGCAGTGCCTATGGTTATTCCGGGTCATCAGGAGACCCTGTCTCAGATATTGATAGTATGCACCAGTTTGGCTCAGGCAGTCGCCATGTCTTCTACTGCCACCACAACTGAGGTCGGGGTGTAGACATGTAATTTTTGACCCTCCCTGTGATTTTATACAGTATAGCGTTTAAATATTTTGTTTAGGTTTAATATCATTATTTTAACTAGTTTTGACCTTTTTATTTTCTTTCATCGCAAAAGCTAAAATTATAAAAAAATAGTTTCATTTTGTAGTGATACTATTTTGCTAGGATTTTTATTTTTATATAATCTTTAAAAAATACAAAAAAAAACATAGTTTCAACTTTAATTCTTAGTTTTATTTTTAATATAATAATTTATTAAAATTAATTTAGAGTTATTTTATATTTTTCATATAAGCATTTTAAAAGCAATTTCTTAGCCCAATTTTGTAGATTTAGAGCCCAACTCAGACCTAAGCCCATAATTCTCAAGCTCATTCCCTTAACCTAATACCTATTAACCTAACCCTAAAACATTTACCCCTATAAAAGGCCATTTAATCTTCATCACACAAAAGAAGGAGATTACACATTAGGAAACCCCTTCCCCCCCAAAAAAATCCCAAACCGTCACCCCTCATCCCCAATCCTCTCAAGAACAAAACCTTTCATCTTTACAATAAAAAAAAGATCCACCCCTCCTCCTCCACCTTCTGCCGCAGAGTCTCCACCTCGTATAACAGCCCCCCCTTACACCTCCATCAGCGAAAAACATTAAACACCACTGCTCCATCGTCACTCTTCTCCAGCCAAGCCACCGCTAGAAGCTGCACATTCCGTCACGCCCATCAACAATTTTTCTTCTTCTTGAAAACCTTCGGTTTCTTATTCTTCAAAAAATCAGTCAAGACACATCAAAATTTCAGCCATGAAACCTCATCCAAAAATCTCCGTTGCAACAACCTGCAACCACCACGAATAGAGCTCCAACCTAGCTGAAATTCAACCCCAAACGAGCTGCGAAACTGCTGAAAAATCACTGAAAAATGCTGATGAAAACTCCCTGTTCTTCACCCAAAAATCAGCAGCCACCAAGCTCTCAAAATCAGTCCGAAATCCAGCCCCGAAACTGTCCAAAACAGCTGTAAAAAACAGCCACTAAACCCGCTGAAAAACAGATCTAAATCAGCAATCAAACACCCCCGTTTACCTCCAAAATTGCTGCTAGTTGTAGCTGAAAATCAACCAACAAATCAGCAAAAATTAACTCAGAAAAACAGCCCCAAAACTGCCATGAAAACGACCGAAAACAGCCATGATAGACTGTGAACTACCAGCCAAATAACCTCTATTTGCGTCGGTTTTGTTCGAGTTTTTGTGTTTGATTCGCTTGGTCATTGAAGCTTAGTTGTTGGCTTCCAGTCGAGTTCTAAGATGGTCAGATCTTGCTCTGTGTTTCCGGGTCGAGGCTCCGTAGCCGATTCGAAGTCTCAGTCAGTTGCCCGTTGAGTGTTGTTGTTTCTTTTGGTGTTCACTTCTTTGTACGCAGCACAAAGGTTACAGATCCAATAATAAAAAGGTCCATTTTCACCTATTGTTTAAGTAAGTATCACATTTGCTTTTGGTAGATTTCTTCTTTTAAATGTTCTATGTGTTTCTTCTATTATTATCTCGTTGTCTTATTTTGCTTAATTTATTTCATTTGGTTTAGTTTAATGATTTAGTTAGATGAATATTGATTTCTTTGTTGGTTCTACTGCTGAATCTTTAAAGATCGGAGATAAGAATGTTTGTTTAAATTACAATATGTGCGCTCAGCAATTGGGTCAAAACATTTGGGATTTTAAGGGATCAAGAGGAAAAGAATAATTTTGGGGCCTAAACACATGGGCCAACTAATGATTTGGGTAATGTGAGAATTAAGTAATTTTGGACTGGTGAGGATTTTTTAAGCCATAAAGCTTCTTACTTTTTTCATAACTAATCTACTACACCTTCTCCACAACAATTTTTGTAATCTATGGCCTTGCAATAATCTCAAATTAGCTTTAGAAAATAATCATGAACATCGTAGCATGATTTAGGCGCAATTAATAATAAATTACCATGACTATGGATACGGTTCACATGGCATAATCATGATATGTAACCCCAAAAAATTCGAGTGCACGCTGGCGTGACTCGGCCATCAAACAGTTAAAATAAATAAATTATTGTGACCTTGGTTACAGTTCTGGTGACATAGTCATGCTACACAAATCCCACTCGGGTGTGCATTTCATGTAACCCGACCACAACTTCAAATTATTAGTAATAATAAACATGTTGTAAATCGCAAGTGCATTTCATGTGGCGCGATTTGCAACGTGTACCAAAACGACAAGTCTACGACATCGCGACTTGTTCAAATTAATTCCATATATATTAAAAGCGATATAAAAGTGATAATGTTCAAATGGTTTTAAAACACGTAATTAATCAGATAATTAGGCCAAATATCAATAGTTAAGTGACCGTGCTAGAACCACGGAATTGGGGAATGCCTAACACCTTCTCCCGGGTTAACAGAATTCCTTACCCGGATTTCTGGTTCGCAGACATTTTAAACAGAGTCAAAATTTCCTCGGTTTGGGATTTCAATAAATAAATGGTTTCCCGGAACACCGTAAAAATCCGGGTAGCGACTCTGAAATTAATAAATAATCCCAAAATCGAATAATGTCACTTAAAGTGGAAAAACTCCCCTATCCCACCCTTTCGGGGAAAAGGAGGTGTGACAACTCTGGCGACTCTGCTGGGGATCGAACCCAAAACTTCCGGTTCAGGGTTTAAGAATTTAAGCTTAGAATAAACTGTTATATTTGGCTTTATTATCTGATTTAACATATTTGAACCTAATGTGCTAAATGTCGTTTTTTACCGCTTTGATATTATCTGAACTGTACGTAAATTGTGCTGAAACCCTCTTCTCTCTAAGTCTTCTAAATCATCTGGGAAGTATACACTTCGTGTGACTTCTTTTCTGCTAGAGTCATATCAAAATTTTAGAACGAGGTTCGGACAAGTTGCAAAATCGGTGAAGCTTCTGTATTCTCGGTATGCTGCCCCCCCTCGGCTCGAGTTGTCCGCTCGGGTAAGCCAGGTCTAGAACAATACACCACAGGGTTCAAAGCTAGAATAACAAAACCTCATGCCGGATCCCTAGTAGGAACGCTTATTTGCATAACGTGCATTTGACTTAGGGGACTCAACACAGGGTTTGGGTCCGTCTAGGACAGGTGAACCTGATATAAATAATCATCCTGATGCATCTTACCTGCTATATGTACATTATTTTTGTTTCAGTTTGTTTTGTCGACCGGCTAAAAAAAAATAACAGGAAAAAGAAAACAAGAGTGAGAGTTAGGTATTCAAAGCCTGAATCTCTATCTAAAAAAAAATATGTTTCCCCGATTTCGTCATAACTAGAAGAACTACGCGGGTCTGATTCTCACCGGATGTGAGATACGTAGGCAAACCTCATCGGTTCCGGCCCCCAATTTTTTTTAAAAAAATATTTTTTCTACCTTTTTATTTTCCTCAATTTTTAAAAAAATCCAAAAATATTTTTCTTTCCTTCTTTCTTTAGAAATGTCTTTCTTTGATTCCCCAATTTTCAATAATCCAAAAATAGTTTTTTAGAAAAGTCTTCCTTTGAGACCCCAATTTTCTAAAAAAAAAAATTCAAAAATATTTTCCTTTATTTTCTTTTTAGAAAAGTCTTTCTTTGAGACCCCAATTTTAAAAAAAATCCAAAAATATTTTTCTTTGATCCCTTCGTTGAAGTCTTTCTTTAGAAATTTTAAATAAAAATTTAACCCAAAAATATTTTTTATTTATTTTAGAAGTCTTTCCTTCGAAAAGAAAATCAAATCAACATTCAAAAATATTTTCTATTTTTTTTTCTTTTTTTCAAAAATTAAAAAAAAAAGATCAAAAATATTTTATCTCTTCTTTAGAAATTTTTCTTTCAAAAAGTTTTGAAAAGAAAAATTTACACAAAAAAAAAATCCCTAAATTCAAAAATCTAAAATTATTTTATTTTTCTTTTGAAAAATTGAAAAGAAAATTCAAGATTCAAAAATATTTTCTTTAGAAGTATTACTTTCATAAATTCAAAATAAAAGTCCAAAAATCAAAAAATATTTTTTTTATACTTTAAAAGTTTTTCTTTCGAAATTCCATGAAATAAAAAGGCGAAATTCCCAAAAAAAAAAAAGAATATATTTTCTTTCTTCTTTTGAAATCTTTCTTTTCAAATATTAAATTTAAATTAAATCAAAAAATATTTTCTTTCAAAATCCAAAAAAAGGGAGTTAGTTTATTTCCTTTATTCCTGATCTTCCCGAACTACGCAAGATCTCATTCATGCGGCGACATGATACGTAGGCAATCCCCATAGGATTCGATCATAGCCATAAAAAAAATTAAAAAGAGTGAGGGAAAAAGAAAGTGAAGAAAAAAAAAAGAATGATAATAAGGACCGACTGAGTCCATTCTAACGTATCTTTTGTTTTGAATTGTGAAGAAAGTTTGAGGTGGTGGGTTTGTGGTAAGCTGAAAACACAAATCCAAGGGAAAAATGACAACATACATCGAAGTTGTTACGAGCGGTCATGAGACTCGGGGTTAGAGGGTTCAACAAGAGTCTACTTTGATTGAGGAAAATAGAGTACAGAAACACAAAATGACTGAAATGTGTCAAGCATGGGCCAATGGCATAGGACCGCCGTTCTCTGTCAGGGTTTCCCAGAATTCACACCCATCTCGACAACTACCATTTCGGTCTCATTGTCTGATCAATCCTATCCAACTGGGTTCAGTCTTTATCCTAGTTGTACGACCACAGCTGGAACTCCAGTTGCATGCTCTCAAAGTTTGCCATTGACAACTAATCAGACAACTGATGTTGTTATGCCTGTCTTCACTGTCCCACACTCGACGGTGGTGCAGAGGAAACCTCATGAGTCACAATTTGCTACCCAGAAAGAGCAGTACCATTCTCTTGAGTACCACTCATACCTATTTAATCTTCCAGCAAACATTGAGAAGCCTGCCCGAAAGATGGCACAGGAAAAAATGACCCAAAGAGTGAATAGCTTAGAACGACAGTTGAAAAACATGCAAGGGTTGGCAGGTCAAAAGAGTTTTGCATTCAAGGATCTATGTATGTTCCCCGATGTTCATTTGCCACTTGGTTCCAAGACTCCCAAATTTGAAAAGTATGATGGACGTGGAGACCCTATAGCCCACCTGAAAAGGTATTGCAATCAACTAAGAGGTGCAGGAGGAAAGGAAGAATTACTAATGGATTATTTTGGGGAAAAGCCTTACGGGGGTAGCCTCTGAATTGTTTACTGATCAAGACACATCTCAATGGTATGTTTGGGATGACATGGCTCGGGACTTTGTCAAACAGTTCCAATACAACATCGACATTGCCCCAGACCGCAATTACCTTTCCAACTTGAAGAAGAAACCAACTGCAAGTTTCAGGGAATATGCCATTAAATGGAGAGAGCAAGCGGCTAGAGTTAAGCCACCCATGGATGACCACGAGCTAATCACTGTCTTCCTTCAAGCACAAGAGCCAGATTACTTTCAAAACATGATGTCCGCAGTTGGCAAATCCTTCTCAGAAGCAATAAACATGGGAGAAATGGTTGAGAATGGTCTTAAGACAAGCAAAATTATAAGCCAAGCAGTTCTCAAAGCCGCAGCTCAGGCTGTTCAAAATGAGTCAGGCAGTTTCAGTGACATGAACGAGAAGGATGAAGAGACCATGATGAAATCAGGGTCGAGAAGAGGTCCTAGGAGAACATATTGAAAGTATGACCAACATCTTCTGATTTCTGATGATTCCCCTGAGCACTACTATCCACCTCAGAACCCCCAATACTCTCTTGCTCCACCTGAGTATGTTGTCCAGTCACCAAGACACCCCAGAAAGCGAGCACCAGCATCAGAAAATCTCCACCAGCCTCCACAAAATTTTCAAGTGCCCTACAACCCGCATCCAAGGAAGGGTATAGAGTGGAACAAAGGTTGAAAGATAATTTTACACCAATAGGAGTCTTATGCAAGCTTGTTTGAGAAATTAAAGCATTATGACATGATTGCACATGTTCCTCCAAATCATGTGGACCCACGTGCAAGAAGCTTTGACCATTCTAAAAGATGTGAATACCATTCCAATGCCCAGGGGCACGATGTTGAAAGCTGTCGGGATTTGAAAAGAGAAATAGAAAGGATGATCCAGGAAAATCTGATTGTAATCACAGACAGTGACACCCATAATATCACGCAGAAAAATTTACCTACACATGATGATTCACACTTTGTGGGGATGATTCGTGGTGACAGGGAATATGAGAATCCTCTCGGAAACTTGCTAACTGAAGTTGATGATTTTGAAATTGGAGAATTCTCTGCTGATTCTGATGAGGAAATTTGTGGCTAAATGTCAAGCTTAGCAATTGAAAAGTCACTCCCTCCTCACTAGGAAGGAATAATGGTAGCTTGTTTTGATATTTTTTCTATTATCTGGGTTATTTCAGGATTGTGATCCAGATTTTATTTGTTTTATTGAGTCAACCCCTTCTATCCCTCTTTTTTGTGTGTGTGAGTCTTGTCTGTCTGTTTTATTGCTATTTTCATTATCCGAGTTACTCTAGGGTTGTAACTCGGATTTTAGGTTGTTTGTCTTGTTGTTAAGCCCTTCCATCCTTTACTCAATGAAATACAATTTGTCCTTTTGTGTCATTCCATGCTTAGTTCCTTTCTCACTAGTTTTAGTGATATGACATGCATGCAGAAATTTTGGCCAGATCTTAAAAAACTGATTTAGTCTTGAATGAGATAAGTGAGAAAGAGACACTTTTGAGGATGAATAAAGATTTTAAATACTTTGGAAATAAGGTTGTGTAAAATTCACCTTCAAATCATTGTGAAGATCGGGTTTGAGAATGTTTAATCAATTGAGGCTTGGTTGAAAGTTTGACATTAAAGGATAGAAAGTGTCTTTCGATCGTGACACACTAATAAAATAGACACGTTCACCAATGCTATGATCGCAAAAGATAATATGATTGGCGTTCTCGAGGATGGGAGGCTCTTTTTCTGCTACCCAAACACTTTATACCATTTGTTATCCCTTTTGAGCATGTGTTATTTTATTTGACCACCCTCTCTTGGAATCAAATTTAGAGTCAAAAGTCCAAAAAAAAAAAGAGAAAAAAAAAAGAAGTGAAAATGAAAAAAATCCATGCCCCAAGAGTACAAACTGGGGCAACTCTTAGAAAGTTCAAATGAAAAAAAGAGAAGAAAAGAACAGTCAAAGTCCATGCCCTCACAAAATAAAAGCTTGGGCAATTTGTTTTGAGAAAGAAAAAGTTAAAAGAAAGAAAAAAAAAGAAGAAAAAAAATAGTTAGGTCAGATGTTTGAACTACGTTAGACCTGATTCCTAAAAAAAAGGATACTTAGGCAGCCTTACACGGTTCGGTCCAACCAAATAAGAATTGAAAAAGAAAAAAAAACCCCAAGAATCCCAAGTAGCTAAAACTGGGGCAAAAATTTTATTTCATTTTTGAAAGAGTTGATTCCAAGAGTTTTAAGTCTACAACCCTTCATTTTGAGTCTACTTTGAGCCTTCATGCCGACCTTTCTTTCCAACCCTATCCAAAAACCCTTCCAAATAAAGACCTCCTAATATGCTTTCAAGAATGCCAAGAGAAGCGTGCAATGAGCAACTATTGTCACACGATATAGAACACTGTCAAGTTGCTCACAAAAGAAAAAGGAAAAATAAAAAGAAAATGAGAGAGTCTTACAAGTGAAAACTCTCACGGGCACTGTGAGGCGATGGTAAGTAGAGAAAAATAAATGAGAGAGACTTGATGGTGAAAACCCCTCGGGGCACCACTAGTCGATAGTGAGTCGTGAAGCTGATGTAAAGGATTGGCACGAACAAACCCGACTTCAAAGGTCACAAGAAAGGTAAATGGAAAGATTGGGTTATTGTGGTAGATCGGTCATTAAGTCCAAAATGCATGTCATGATCATTAAGGCTAGTTATTGAAAAAAAAAACTCTTCCTTCTATCCTTCCGACATGGGCATTGCTTGTTAATACTTGTTTCTTTGCATCATTGTGTCATTCACTCTGAGTCAGTTCTTGTCAAAACAAGCAAGAAAAGATTTCAAAATTTGCTACCAGCTTTTCAGTTGCACAAAGAAAATTTGGCTAGCACATTCAGTTGTTACAGTCAACATGCCTCGAGGGTTCATGAAAATGGTTTGCCCCCAAAAAAGACTCTTGTCAGCCTACTTGGCGCAGACAAATATAACCGGCGATTCTCTATGACAGAAAAATTGGTCAAAAGGCAAGAAGTCATTCAAGATATCAGAAAATGTCACATAAGCAAAGATATCCAGTTGGGATAAGGCTAATTGAGCCACGAATACAAATGGTATTGGGTGTGAAACAATAAGAGTTGATGCATATCAGAAATCTCTTGAAGCCCACTTAGACTGATTGAGCAAAAGCCAGGCTGCCCAGGACTCAAGGTCACAAACTGACCTCCACTTTCTAAAACTGACAAAATTTTCTTTGTTTGAAACAGGAACGAAGCAGTGCAATGAAAGTGGTTCAAAAAAAAAAAAAAAAAAGAAGAGAAGAGACGAAAAAGGGAAGTTTCTCAAATCTTTACCTTCATTTGTCTTGCTAGTGTACATAGAATGTCGCCATTACTCTTCACATTTTTTCTCGTAGGATAAAAAGTCCTAGTCTGATGGATTTTCCTCCCAATAAAATTCTTAGTCTGATGAATCTTTCTCCTAAGATAACAAAAAAAAAAAAGAAAACCTAGTTTGATGAATTTCTCCTAGGATAAAAATCTTAGTCTGATGAATCTTTCTCCTAAGATAAAAAAAAAACCTAGTCTGATGAACTTTCTCCTAGGATCAAAATCTTAGTCTGATGAATCTTTCTCCTAAGATAGAAAATCTAGTCTGATGAACTTTCTCCTAGGATCAAAAAATCTTAGTATGATGAATCTTTCTCCTAAGATAACAAAAAGAGACCTAGTCTGATGAACTTTCTCCTATGATCGAAATCTTAGTCTGATGAATCTTTCTCCTATGACAGAAGATCTAGTCTGATGAACTTTCTCCTAGGATCAAAAACTTAGTCTGATGAATATTTCTCCTAAGATAGAAGACCTAGACTGATGAACCTTCTCCTAGGATCAAAATCTTAGTCTGATGAATCTTTCTCCTAAGATAAAAAAAAGAGACCTAGTCTGATGAATTTTCTCCTAGGATCAAAATCTTAGTCTGATGAATCTTTCTCATAAGATAATAAAAAAACCTAGTCTGATGAATCTTTCTCCTAGGATAAATGTCTTAGTGTGATGAATTTTTCTCCTAGGATAAAGAAAACCTAGTCCGATGAATCTTTCTCCTAGGATAAACGTCTTAGTCTGATGAATCTTTCTCCTAAGATAAAGAAAACCTAGTCTGATGAATCTTTCTCCTAGGATAAACGTCTTAGTCTGATGAATCTTTCTCCTATGATAAATAAAACCTAGTCTGATGAATCTTTCTTCTTGGATAAACGTCTTAGTCTGATGAATCTTTCTCCTAAGATACCAAAAAAAGAATCGAAAAAATAAAAAATCCTTCTTGATTCATTTTAGTATAGGTACACAATTCAGTAGTCTCATTTTCTAACATAGGGTCTCCATTCCGTAGTTGATTTTATTTTTAGACATAGGCTCTCCACTCCCTAGTCGCTTTTCCAACCTAGGATATTCCATTATTTAGTTGATGCCAACATAGGGTCTCCATTCCCTAGTTGATTTTGTTTTTAGACATAGGGTCTCCACTCCCTAGTCGCTTTTCCAACATAGGGTCTCCATTCCATAGTCGCTTTTCCAACATAGGGTCTCCAATCCCTAGTTGATTTTACTTTAGCCATAGGGTCTCCACTCCTTAGTCTTTTTTCAAATATAGGTCTCCATTCCCTAGTTGATTCCGGCATAAACAGATGAATCTCATTTCCAGACACCGGCATAACCTGGTCATCTCTTCCTGACAACAGCATAACCTGTTGATCATTCCCTGAACTGAAATAACCCAGTGGTCTATTTTCCCTAGGAAACAGCATAACCTGTTGACCTTTCCAGACACTGGCATAACCTGGTGATCTTTCCTGACAACAACATAACCTGTTGATCATTTCCTGATACTGGCATAACCTAGTGATCTCTTTTCCCAAGGCAACATCATAACCTGTTGACCTTTCTAGACACAAGCATAACCTGGTGATCTCTTCCTGACAACAGCATAACCTGTTGATCATTCCCTGACACTGGCATAATCCAGTGATCTCTTTTCCCCAGGCAACGGCATAACATGTTGAACTTTCCAGACACCGGCATAGCCTAGTGATCTTTCCCGACAACAGCATAACCTGTTGATCATTTCCTGACATTGGCATAACCCAGTGATCTCTTTTATCTGGCAATAGCATAACCTGTTGACCTTTTCCCAGGAGCATAACCTGGTGATCTCTTGCTTGACAACGACATTACACGTTGATCCTCCCCCCAGACACCGGCATAACCTGGTGATCTCTTCTTGACGACAGCATAACCTGTCAATCTTGTCCAACATAGGGTCTCCGATTCCTAGTTGATTTTACCTTTGGGCATAGGGTATCCACTCCCTAGTCTACAATAACTCCGGGTACACCATTCCCAGCCTTTTATTGCTTTCAATAATAAAGTAGCATAGATTCCTTTGCAATAACTCACAAAATTTTCCTAGTGAAAACTGGGGCAGAAGATTTCGTTTGTTTGTTTTGATTGTGCGCAGATTACAATTTAGGATAATGGATTCGAGACAACCAAAAGAAGACGTCTCAATTCAGAATAAAAGAAAATAAGAAAAGAAAAGAGTTGAACCCCAAAGTACAGAAGTGGAAAAGATGTGTACTGCTCAAGACAAATTGAAGTCACAAGCTATGCATGTCCATTCTTGATCCGAAAAAGCTGTAGAAGAATGAACTAGCACCTGCAGCCAGCAAGCATCAAGATTCAGATCAGAGTCTGCATGAAGAACGAACCAAGACTCAAGACCAAGCTTCAGAAGACTCATAGATAGGAATCTTGTAACTCGTAGCTGATAGGCTTAGTTAGTCTTTTCTTTTTTATTTTGATGTAATAACGGGACCGCGAACCGGAGCCTCGGACGGAACCTCGCTAGACTCTGCAACTCATCATTCAATCAATCTCCTTGAACTACACGCGACCTGATTTCCTTATAACCCGG
Organism: Nicotiana paniculata; assembly: GCA_005239505.1. Taxonomy (NCBI): domain Eukaryota; kingdom Viridiplantae; phylum Streptophyta; class Magnoliopsida; order Solanales; family Solanaceae; genus Nicotiana; species Nicotiana paniculata. Next base: position 25,074 of record MDKI01028672.1, on the reverse strand, counting down.
GATATGTAGGCTATCCAAAACGAGGACTCGGTCACATCCTCCTTCCTTTTAAGTTTTCTACACTTTTAAATAAAGGTCTGGTCAAAACATGTCTTGTTGTTCTTCGTCTGAAAACTCTTCGCGTTTCCAGTCAAAGAGGGGCAACTGTAGACATGTAATTTTTGACCCTCCTCGTGATTTTACACAATATAGCGTTTAAATATTTAGTTTAGGTGTAATATCATTATTTTAACTAGTTTTGAAATTTTTACTTTATTTTATTGCAAAAACTAAAATTATAAAAAATAGTTTCATTTTTTAGTGATACTATTTTTCTAGGATTTTTATTTTTATATAATCTTTGAAAAATACCAACAAAAAAAAAGTAGTTTCAACTTTAATTCTTAGTTTTATTTTTAATAAATAATTTATTAAAATCAATTAAGAGTTATTATTTTTCATATAAGTATTTTAGAAATAATTTCTTAGCCCAATTTTGTAGATTTAGAGCCCAACTCAGACCTAAGCCCATAATTCTCAAGCCCATTTCCCTTAGCCCAATACCTATTAACCTAACCCTAAAACATATACCCCTATAAAAAGCCCTTTAATCTTCATCACACAAAAGAAGGAGATTACACATTAGGAAACCCCCTTCCCCCACAAAAAAAAAAAAAAAACCCCAAGCCGTCACCCCTCATCCCCAATGCTCTCAAGAACAAAACCTTTCCTCTTTACAATAAAAAAAAGATCCACCCCTCCTCCTCCACCTTCTGTCGCCCAGTATCCACCTCGTATAACAGCCCCCCCTCCCCTTACACCTCCATCAGCGAAAAATACCAAACATCACTGCTCCATCGTCACTCTTCTCCAGCCAAGCCACCGCTAGAAGCAGGACACTCCATCACACCCATCAACGATTTTTCTTCTTCTTGAAAACCTTCAATTTCTTATTCTTCAAAAAATCAGCCAAGACACATCTAAATTTCAGCCATGAAATCTCATCCAAAAATCTCCGTTGCAACATGCAACCACCACGAATAGAGCCCCAACCTAGCTGAAATTCAACCCCAAAAACGTCACCCAAACTAGACCAAAAACTGTCCGCAAAATAGCTCCAAATAGCAGCAAAACGAGCTGCGAAACTGCTGAAAAACCAGTCTGAAAATCGCTGAAAGTGCTGATGTAATCTCCCTGTTCTTCACCCAAAAATCAGCAGCCACCAAGCTCTCAAAATCAGTCCGAAATCCAGCCCCGAAACTGTCCAAAACAACTGTAAAAAACAGCCACTTAACCCGCTGAAAAACAGATCCAAATCAGCATTCAAACACCCCGGTTTACCTCCAAAATCGCTGCTAGTTGTAGCTGAAAATCAACCAACAAATCAGCCAAAATTAAGTCAGAAAAACAGCCCCAAAACTGCGCTGAAAACGACCGAAAACAACCATGATAGACTGTGAATTACCAGCCAAATAACCTCTGTTCGCGTCGGTTTTGTTCGAGTTTTTGCGTTTGATTCGCTTGGTCGTCAAAGCTTAGTTATTGGCTTCCAGTCGAGTTCTGAGATTGTCAGATCTTGCTCTGTGTTTCTGGGTCGAGGCTCCGTAGCCGGTTCGAAGTCTCAGTCAGTTGCCCGTTGAGTGTTGTTGTTTCTTTTGGTGTTCACTTCTTTGTACGCAGCACAAAGATTACAGATCCAATAATAAAAAGGTCCATTTTCACCTATTGTTTAAGTAAGTATTACATTTTCTTTTGGTAGATTTCTTCTTTTAAATGTTCTATGTGTTTCCTCTATTATTATCTTGTTGTCTTATTTTGCTTAATTTATTTCATTTGCTTTAGTTTAATGATTAAGTTAGATGAATATTGATTGCTTCGTTGATTCTACTGCTGAATCTTTAAAGATCGAGAGATAAGAATGTTTGTTTAAATTACAATATGTGTGCTCAGCAATCGGGTCACAACATTTGGGGTTTTAAGGGATCAAGAGGAAAAGAATAATTTTGGGGCCTAAACACATGGGCCAACTAATGATTTGGGTAACGTGAGAATTAAATAATTTTGGTCTGAGTGAGGATTTGTTTAAGTCCTAAAGCTTCTTATTTTTTCATAACTAATCTACTACACCTCCTCCACAATAATTTTTGTAATCCATGGCCTTGCAATAATCTCAAATTAACTCTAAAAAATAATCATGAACATCGTAGATTGATTTAGGTGCAATTAATAATAAATTATCATGACTATGGATACGGTTCCCATGGCATAGTCATGATAACGTAACCCCAAAAAATTCGAGTGCACGCTGGCGTGACTCGGCCATCAAACAGTTAAAATAAATAAATTATTGTGACCTTGAGTACGGTTCCCGTGACATAGTCATGCTACATAAATCCCATTTGAGTGTGTATTTCATGTAACTCAACCGCAACTTAAAATTATTAGTAACAATAAACATGTTGTAAATCGCGGGTGCATTTCATGTGGAGCGGTTTGCAATGTGCACCAAAACGACAAGTGTACAACATCGCGACTTTTTCAAATTAATTCCATAAATATTAAAAGCGATAATGTTCAAATGGTTTTAAAACACGTAATTAATCAGATAATTAGGTCAAATATCAATAGTTAAGCGACCGTGCTAGAACCACGAAATTCGGGAATGCCTAACACCTTCTCCCCGGTTAACAGAATTCCTTACCCGGATTTCTGGTTCGCAGACATTTTAAACAGAGTCAAAATTTCCTCGGTTTGGGATTTAAATAAATAAATGGTGTCCGGAACACCGTATAAATCCGGGTGGCGACTCTGAAATTAATAAATAATCTCAAAATCAAATAATGTCAATTAAAGTGGAAAAACTCCCCTTCCCACCCTTTCGGGAAAAAAGAGGTGTGACACGGGGGAGGCAATCAGACTCTAGCTGCCCGGGCACCTGATCAGGCTGCACAGGGTATTCAGGCACTGGGAGTAGCCCCAACTCAGCCAGTTACTCCGATCTAGGATTATGTGGTCTTTGCTATGCCTGAGGACGAGCAGTGCAGGTTGGAGAGATTCAGCAGACTTCAGCCTCTGACTTTCAACGATACAGAGGGCGAGGATGCCCATGGGTTTCTAGATAGGTGTCAGAGGATACTACGTACTGCGGGTATTTTGGAAACCAATGGGGTCTCATTTGTTACATATCAGTTTGCGGGTGCTGCCTTTACTTGGTGGGAGTCATTCGGGAGGCGTATGCCGGTTGGTTCGGCACCTCTCACCTGGAAGCAGTTCTCCACGATCTTTTTGGAGAAGTATGTTCCTCAGTCCCACAAAGAGAAGCAGCGCAGGCAGTTTGAGCAGCTGCTCCAAAGAGAGTTATTAGTTACTCAGTATGAGATGAGGTTTTTCGAGTTGGCTAGGCATGCTTCTAAGATTGTCCCTGCTGATAGGGAGAGGGTGAGGAGGTTTGTAGATGGTCTTTCTTATCAGCTTCGATTATTTATGACTCGGGAGAGAGTATCAGGTGCTTTATTCGAGCAGGTTTTTGACATAGCTCGAGATATTGAGTTCGTTCACCGCCAGGAGCGGGAGGAGAGGGAGGCCAAGAGGCCTTGTGGTTGGGGCAGATCCAATGGTGCTCCCTTCAGGGGACATTTTCAGTAGGGTAGGGGCCGTTCATTCAGGCCTCCTCAGTCAGGCCGCCCAACATACAGTGGTGCATCTTCGGGGCAGGGTCCCCATGGTTCTCAGTCAGGTCGTACTTCATTTGGTGACCTCCCAGCTCAGAGTGAAGCTCGAGCACCCCAAGTTCAGGGTTCTTCTATGCAGGAGTCTTCTAGTAGCCGTACGGGTGCTAGGGGTTTTTATTAGACCCCGCCTCCAGCTCCAGGGAGTTGTTTTGAGTGTGGAAAGTTCGGGCACGTGTTGAGGTAGTGTCCCCGCCATTCCGGTGGATCTTCTCAGCAGAGAGGCCATCCTTTGACTTCAGCTCCCTTCACTTCACCACCCGCCCAGGCAGCCAGGGGTGGTGGTCAGTCAGCCAGAGGTCGCCCTAGAGGGGGAGGTCGAGCAGGGGGAGGTCAGGCTCGCATGTATGCATTTCCAGCCAGGCCAGATGCTATGACCTAAGATGACGCGATTGCAGGTATTGTCTCAGTCTGTTTCCGAGATGCCTTGGATTTATTTGACCAAGGTTCCTATGTTTCTTCATATTTTTCCCATTTTCTGGATGTGCCTCGTGAGTCTCTAGTTACCTCTGTTCATGTGTCGACTCCGTTGGGCGGTATTGTTGTTGTGGACCGTGTGTATCGGTAGTGCATGATGTCTACTGGGGGTCTGGAGACCCGAGTTGACCTACTGTTACTCAGCATGGTCGATTCTGACGTGATATTGGGCATGGATTTGTTATCTCCGTGCCATGTTATTCTTGATTGTCACGCTAAGACTGTGACCTTAGCTATGTCGGGGTGTCCGAGGGTTGAGTGGAGAGGTTCTTCAGAGTATAAGTCTAGCAGGGTGATTTCCTACCTAAGGGCTTAACGCATGGTTGAGAATGGGTGTTTATCTTATTTGGCCTTTGTGAGGGATGTCAGTGGTGAGACTCCCACTATTGATTCAGTTCCTTTTGTCCGTGACTTTTCGGATGTGTTTCCTGCAGACCTGCCAGGCATGCCACCTGATAGGGATATTTATTTTGGTATTGACTTGGTGTCAGACACTCAGCCTATTTCTATTCCACTTTCTCGTATGGCACCAGCATAGCTAAAGGAATTGAAGGAGCAACTTCAGGAACTCCTGGATAAGGGGTTCATTTGGCTAGTGTGTCACCTTGTGGTGCACCGGTGTTGTTCGTGAAGAAGAAGGATGGGTACATGCGTATGTGTATTGATTATTGGCAGCTGGACAGGGTTACGGTGAACCGGTATCCCTTGACCCGCATTGATGATTTGTTTGACCAGCTTCAGGGAGCCAGAGTGTTTTCCAAGATTGACTTGAGATCTGGGTATCATCAGTCGAGGATTCGGGATTCTGCGTTCCGAAGACTGCTTTCAAGACCAGATATGGTCATTATGAGTTCTTGGTTATGTCATTTGGGCTGACCAATGCCCCCGCTGCGTTCATACAATTGATGAACAGCGTGTTTCAGCCTTACCTTGATTCTTTCGTCATTGTGTTCATTGATGACATCCTGGTTTATTCTAGTAGCTAGAAAGAGCATGCTCAACATTTGGAGTTGTGTTATAGAGGTTGAGGGAGGAGAAGCTCTATGCGAGATTCTCCAAGTGTGAGTTTTTTCTTGGTTCGGTAGCTTTCTTGGGGCACATGGTGTCTAGTGAGGGGATTCAGGTTGATCCGAAGAAGATAGAGGCGGTGCAGAGTTGGCCCAGACCGTCCTCAGCTACAGAGATTAGGATTTTCCATGGTTTGGCAGGATATTACCGTCGCTTTGTGGAGGGATTCTCTTCTATTGTTTCGCCTTTGACCAGATTGACCCAGAAGGGTGCTCCATTCAGATGGTCTGATGAGTGTGAGGAGAGTTTTCAGAATCTCAAGTCAGCATTGACTACAGCTCCGGTACTAGTTTTGCCTACTGGTTTGGGTTCTTACACGGTCTATTGTGATATCTCTAGAGTTGGTTTGAGAGCGGTATTGATGCAAGACGGTAGGGTGATTTCCTACGCGTCCAGGCAGTTAAAGGTGCACGAAAAGAATTATCTAGTGCACGATCTTGAGTTAGTTGCCATTGTTCATGCCTTGAAGATTTGGCGGCATTATTTGTATGGAGTGCAGTGTGAGATTTTCACTGATCATCGTAGTTTGCAGTATCTGCTGAGGCAGAAGGACTTGAATTTGCGTAAGAGGATATGGTTAGAGCTCCTCAAGGATTATGACCGCACTATCTTATATCATCCGGGGAAGGCCAATGTAGTGGCCGATGCCTTGAGTCGTAGAGCAGAGAGTTTGGGGAGTCTAGCCTACCTTCTAGTAGCAGAGCGGCCATTAGCCCTTGATGTTCAGGCCTTAGCGGGTCAGTTGGTGAGATTCGATCTATCAGATCCCCCGCGGGTGTTGGCTTGTGTAGCCTCCAAGTCTTCTCTTTACGATCATATTAGAGCACGCTAGTATGATGATCCACATTTGCTTGTTCTTTAGGACAGGGTCCGTCGGGGTGATTCCAGGGATGTGGTTATTGGTGATGATGGGGGCTTGAGGATGCAGGGCCGGATTTATGTGCCCAATGTAGATGGGCTTCGAGATCTGATTCTAGCAGAGGCTCATAGTTCGCGGTATTTCATCCATCCGGGTGCCGCGAAGATGTATCAAGATTTGAGGCAGCATTATTGGTGGAGGAGGATGAAGAAGGATATTGTGGAGTTTGTGGCTCGGTGTCTCAACTGTCAGCAGTTCAAGTATGAGCACCAAAGACCAGATGGATTGCTTCAGAGATTTGATATTCCGAGGTGGAAGTGGGAGCGGATCACCATGGACTTCGTAGTTGGACTCCCACAGACTTCGAGGAGGTTTGATGCTATATGGGTTATTGTGGATCGGTTGACCAAGTCTGCGCACTTCATCCCTGTTGGTACTACTTATTCTTCAGAGAGGTTAGCTGAGATTTATATTAGGGAGATTGTCCGGTTGCATGGGGTTCCAGTTTCTATCATTTCCGACTGAGGTACTGAGTTCACATCTTAGTTTTGGAGAGTCTTGCAGAGAGAGTTGGGTACTCAATTTGAGTTGAGCACAACGTTTCACCCTCAGACCGACGGGCAGTCGGAGCGTACCATTCAGATTTTGGAGGATATGTTGCGTGCTTGTGTGATCAACTTTGGTGGTTCAAGGGAGCAGTTTCTGCCACTAGCGGAGTTTGCATATAATAACAGCTATCACTCGAGTATCCAGATGGCTCAGAATGAGGCTTTATATGGTAGGAGGTGCAGGTCTCCGGTTGGTTGGTTTGAGTTGGGCGAGGCTAGCCTATTGGGCACAGACTTGGTTCAAGATGCATTGAGAAGTTGATTCAGGAGCGGCTTCGCACGACGCAGTCTAGGCAGAAGAGTTATGCGGACCAAAAGGTCCGAGATGTGTCTTTCATGGTTGGGGATAAGGTGTTGCTGAAGGTGTCTCCCATGAAGGGTGTTATGAGATTCGGGGAGAGAGAGAAGCTTAGTCCCAGGTTCATTGGTCCATTTGAGGTGCTTCAGAGGGTTGGGGAGGTGGCTTATAGGCTTGCTATGCCTCCCAGTTTATCGAGTATTCATCCAGTATTCCATGTTTCGATGCTCCGGAAGTATGTCGGTGACCCTTCCCATGTTTTGGACTTCATCACGACTCAGCTCGAGGGTGATATGTCATATGAGGTAGAGCCAGTGGCTATTTTGGGTCGACAGGTCATGAAGCTGAGGTCTAAGGATATAGTTTCAGTGAAGGTTCAGTGGAGAGGGCAGCCGGTGCAGGATGCCACCTGGGATACCGAGCGGGAGATGCGGGACATATATCCTCACTTATTTGATACTCCAGGTATTTTTCTAGACCCATTCGAGGACGAACGTTTGTTTAAGAGGGGGAGGATGTAACGACCCGGTCGGTCGTTCCGTAAGATTTACCCCGTTTCCCCCATTTCTGCATTTGTTATATATTTCTAGCCTATTTTTGTTGTGTTGGGTCAGTTGGTTTGGGTCCGGAGTGATTATGGTGAGAATTTAGGCATTTAATCTCTTAAAGTAGCCTAATAGTTGAGAAAGTCAACTGAGAGTTGACTTATTGGTGAACAACCTCGGAATGCGGATTTTATGGCTCAGATAGCTTTGTTAGGTGATTTGGGACTTAGGAGTGTGTTCAGAATGAAGTTTTGATGTCCGGTGTAGAATTAGGCTTGAATTGGCGAAAGTTAGTTTTTGGCGATTTCCGGTCGGCACTGAAAAATAGGCTATCGGGGTCAGAATGGAATTCCGGAAGTTGGAGCACGTTCGTAATGTCATTTTTGTTATGTCTACAAAATTTCAGGTCAATCGGAGGTGTTTCGGTTGGTTTCGGCGTAGTTGGCGAAATTTGGAAGTTTCAAAGTTCATAGGCTTGAATTTGATGTGATTTTCGTGTTGTTGCGTTGTTTTTGGTGTTTTGAAGGCTCGACTAAGTTTGAATGATGTTATGGGATATGTTGGTATGTTTGGTTGAGGTCCTGAGGGCTTCGGATGTGTTTCGGGTGGTTAACGGACCAACTCTTAGCTTGAAAGTTGGGCAGATTTTTTCTGGTGTGAGGTTCTGGTTTCCTTCTACGCGATCGCGGGAGGATGTTTGCGATCGAGTAGAGTAAAAGAGTGGGGCGGGAATTTTTTTCTATGCGATCGCGTGGTTAGGATTGCAATCGCATAGGTTGGTTAGGTAAGGCAGTGCCATCGCGTGGGTGTTTATGCGATCCCGTAGAGGATTCTGAGGCGCGTGTGTGGGGTGGGGAGTTGTTCTATGCGATCGCGTGTATTGGTCAGCAATCGCATTGGTTGTCTGGTCTGTGCATTGCGATCGCGTGCCATGAGTCGCGATCGCACTGAAGAAAATTTAATGGCTGGGCAAAATGTTTTAAAAGGCCATTTGTGCGAGAATAGTTCCTTTTCCACCATTGTTGAACGACTTGGGAGCACTTTTGAGAGGTTTTGAAGAGGAAATTGAAGGGAATCACTTGGAGGTAAGGTTTTGAAATTCATAACTCGTTTATATGTGGTTTTCTAAGTAATTAAACAATAAATTGCTGGAATTAAACCCAAAATTGGGGAAGAAGGGTGCATGAGAATTGGATTTTTCTTTTGAGGATTTGAGTGGGCAATTGTGGTCCAATTTTAGTGTTCTTGGTATGTATAGAATCGTGAGAAGACGAGGATTCTAATGATGCAAATTTTATCGAATTACAAAATGTGAGCCCGGGGCTCGGGTTTGGCCGAATTTCGAGATTCTTGTATAATTTGATAGTTTTCGATTGGGTTGTGATCTTTTGATATATATTGATGATGTTAAACTGGGTTTGGCTAGATTCGGAGCAATCGGGATCCAATTTGAGGGGCAAGGGCATTGTGGACTAGTGTTGTGGCCCGGTAGAGGTAAGTAATGGTTATAAATCTTGTCCTGAGGTATGGAACCCCGGACTACATATTTCTCACTGATTTTAGAATGGCGCACATGTTGGATGACGAGTATGTGGCGCGTAATGATTTTTGGATTTGACTAGGTCCTCTCCGCGGCAACTAATGAGTTGCATATTTTACTCAAAAACTTATGCTAAATTATATTCTAAAGATTATTGAAATATTTGGGCTATAAGCCGTGTTTGGGGCCTCGTGCCGATCTGCTTAGACCCCTTGGGGATTTTTTTTACTTATTTTTTTCCTTACTATTTGTTGATGATTTCACTCAGCCACATTGTTCTTACTGTTTTCGAAACTCAACCTGATTTACACTACTTTGAGATTTAAAATGATGTTTTGGTCGAGTAGCCTGTTTTACTGATTCGCCCGAGGGCCTTTTGAGTCGTTCTGCTGAGTGAGGTCGAGGTCCTGATTGTGAGGTGCTGAGTGATGGTGAGGTTCTGAGTGATATTAGCGCTTGGGCTGAAGGAGCCCCTCCGGAATCTGTACACACCTCCAGTGAGCACACAGAGTGCGGAGTGCCGAGTGACGAGTGATGGGGAGGCATGAGTGACTGTGAGGTGCTGAGTGATGGTGAGGAGCTGAATGATTGTGAGGCATGCCCGAGGGGCTGATTATGATACATGTTTTGCCTGATGGGCTAGTTATGATTTTACTACTTACATTTTGAACTTATGAAATATGTTTTGCTCGAGGGGCCTCTGTATGATTCATTTAATTTTCATACTAAATCATTCTGTTTGAAGTTGTTTAAAATATGCATTCTTCAAATAAATTTTCTAAAGTTGGTTTTAAGGCATGATGATTTCGTATATCTATGTTTACACTATTGGAAAGTAAGGTTGTGTATATTATGATTTGATGGCATTGATTTCATGTGTTTCCTTTCCGCCTAGACTTGGTTTATTTTCATTACTACTGGGTTGGTGTACTCACATTACTCCCTGCACCCCTTGTGCAGATTCAGGTGCATATATCGAGCATTAGCCATTTATTCCGTATGGGGCCGGATTGTGGGATGTAGAGGTAGTTTTTTAGCATCCGCAGCATCTCTGTTTTCCTTTTTTGTTGTATCTAGCTTTCATTCGGAGGTTTTGTATTATAATAGTATATTTTGGCTTATTCTTCTAGATGCTCATGACTTGTTGGCTCCGGGTTTTGGGGTTGGTGGCACTGTTTGTTGGCTCTGGATTGCGGGATGTAGAGGTAGGTGTTTAGCATCCGCAGCATCTCTGTTTTCCCTTTTTGTTGTATCTAGCTTTCATTCGGAGGTTTTGTATTATAATAGTATATTTTGTCTTATTCTTCTAGATGCTCATGACTTGTTGGCTCCGGGTTTTGGGGTTGGTGGCACTATCTTTTGGCCTACTTTATTTAGTAAACTCTGTATATTTATAAAATACTTGGATTTTGATTGGGATTTTGAAAGAAATTTTGAACATGTGGTTATCGGCTATCTTAGTTCCACGATAGGCGCCATCACGGCCGGTTTAGGATTTGCGGTCGTGACAGTTTGGTATCAAAGCCTAGGTTACATAGGACTCAACGGTCATGAGAAGGTTTAGTAGAGTCTTGTGGATCAGTACGGAGACGTCTGTACTTATCTTCGAGAGGCTGCCGAACTTTTAGGAGACATTTCTACCTTTCTTGAACTCTTTCGTGTTGATCTATTAATTCTTGAAATCTGAACTTACGTTGTTTCATTCTCTCACAGATGGTGAGGACACGCCATACCGATCAGAGTGACCATTTACCGGCTAGACCAGCGAGAGGTCGAGGCCATGGTAGAGGTAGGGGCCAACCTGCGCAGCAGCCGGGACAGTACCACAAGATCCCCCTATCGATCAGGATCAGGTTCCCACCGATGGTGTTCCCGCGGCACAGGCTCAGGCACCGGTAGTGCCTATGGTTATTCCGGGTCTTCAGGAGACCCTATCTCAGATATTGACAATATGCACCAGTTTGGCTCAAGCAGTCGCCATGTCTTCTACTGCCACCACAGCTCAGGACGGGGGAGGCAATCAGACTCTAGCTGCCCGGGCACCTGAGCAGGCTGCACAAGGTATTCAGGCACCGGGAGCAGCCCAAGCTCAGCCAGTTGCTCCGGTCCAGAATTATGTGGTCCCTGCTATGCCTGAGGATAAGCAGCGCAGGTTGGAGAGATTCATCAGACTTCAGCCTCCGACTTTCAGCGGTACGGAGGGCAAGGATGCCCATGGGTTTCTAGATAGGTGCCAGAGGATACTACGTACTGCGAGTATTTTGGAGACCATTGGGGTCTCATTTGTTACATTTCAGTTTGCGGGTGCTGCCTTTACTTGGTGGGAGTCATTCGAGAGGCGTAGGCCGGTTAGTTAGGCACCTCTCACCTGGCAGCAGTTCTCCACGATCTTTTTGGAGAAGTATGTTCCTCATTCCCATAGAGAGGAGCATCACAGGTAGTTTGAGCAGCTGTGCCAGGGAGAGTTATCAGTTACTCATTACGAGATGAAGTTTTCCGAGTTGGCTAGGCATGCTTCTGAGATTGTCCCTACTGATAGGGAGACGATGAGGAGGTTTGTAGATGGTCTTTCTTATCAGCTTCGGTTATTTATGACTCGGGAGAGAGTATTGGGTGCTTCATTCGATCAGGTTGTTGACATAGCTCGAGATATTGAGTTCGTTTGCCGCCAAGAGCAGGAGGCGAGAGAGGCCAAGAGGCCTCTTGGTTCGGGCAGTTCCAGTGGTGCTCCCTTCAGGGGACAGTTTCAGCAGGGTAAGGGTCGTTCATTCAGGCCTCTTCAGTCAGGCGGCCCATCATACAGTGGTGCATCTTCGGGGCAGGATCCCTGTGGTTCTCAATCAGGTCGTACTTCATTTGGTGCCCTCCCAGCTCAGAGTGCAACTGGAGCACCCCCAGTTCAGGGTTCTTCTATGCAGGAGTCTTCAAAGTGGTCGTACGAGTGCTAGGGGTTTCTATCAGTCCCCGCCTCCAGCTCCAGGGTGTTGTTTTGAGTGTGGAGAGTTAGGGCACGTGTGGAGGCAGTGTCCCCGCCGTTCCGGTGGATCTTCTCAGCAGAGGGGCCAGCCCTCGACTTCAGCTCCATTCAATTCACTACCTGCCTAGGCGGCCAGAGATGGTGGTCAGTCAGCTAGAGGCCGCCCTAGAGGGGGAGGTCAGGCTCGCATGTATGCATTTCTAGCGAGGCCAGATGTTATGGCCTTAGATGTCGTGATCGTAGGTATTGTCTCAGTCTGTTGCCGAGATGTTTTAGCCATTTATTCCGCGCGGGGCTGGATAGCGGGATATAGAGGTAGCTGTTCAGCGTCCGCAACATCTCTGTTTTCCCTTCTTGTTGTATCTAGATTTCATTCCGAGGTTTTTTATTATAATAGTATATTTTGGCTTATTCTTCTAGATGCTCATGACTTGTTGGCTCCGGGTTTTTGGGGTTGGTGGCACTGTTTTTTGGCCTACTTTATTTAGTAAACTCTGTATATTTATAAAATGCTTGGATTTTGATTGGGATTTTGAAAGAAATTGTGAACATGTAGTTATCGACTAGTCTAGTTCCACGATAGGCGCCATCACGGTCTCTTTAGGATTTGGGGTCGTGACACATACATACGTACATACATATGTATGTATGTATGTATGTATGTATGTATGTATGTATGTATATATGTAATGTATGTATATATATATATATATATAAGTATGTATGTATGCATATATATATATATTGTGATGACCCAAAAAGTCATCTCTCATTTTATAAAGTCAAAAATGTGTTCCGAGGCCTTAAAAACCTCTTTTTATCTCACCTCATTTTGCGTTCATAGCCCGGGCGTATATCTGGGAAGCTTCTACGTGAAAAACTGAGAAAAATGCTAAATTGGCCTTAATATTGAATTTAAGTTGACTTCGGTCAATATTTTAGGTAAACAAATCCAGACCCGTGATTCGACGATCCCGGCGGGTCCGTAGGAAAATATGGGACTTGGGCGTATGCCCGAAATCGAATTCCGAGGTCCCTAGCCCGAGAAATGAATTTTTGAAAGAAATTGATTTACTGAAACTATAAGTTTTTTGAAATTTGGTTATATTTGAAAATTATGGTATCGGGCCCGTATTTTGGTTTCGGACCCCGGAACATTTTCAATATGATATTTGAGTTGTGTCTGTAAAATTTGGTATGAAACGGAGGTCGTTTGACGTGATTCAGACCCGTATTAGTAAAATTTGAAAATTTGAAAGTTTTGATATTTTTCTTTGATTTCTATGCTAAATTCGTTGTTTAACATTTTAATTTGGCGATTTGATCGCACGAGTAAGTCTGTAGGATGTTTTTTGGGTAGTGCGCATGTTTAGTTTGGAGCCACGAGGGCTCGGGTGAGTTTCGGATAGGCATCAGGGTGTTTCAGACTTAGAAAAATCTGGTGTGAGTTGATGTTTCTGGTGTCCTATGATTTGCTCTTCGCGATCACGGTACAACCCACGCGATTGCGGTGCACAAGCTATGCTGTGGAGGGGTTTCTTCTACGCGAATGCAGGGTCTTGGTCGCGATTGCGTAGTGTACTGGAGGGGGGCTGGGGGAGTCCTCATGTTGTTCTTCGCAAACGCGATCCCAGGCTCGTGAACGCGGTGGTCAGGGGGGTAGACTATCGCGAACGCGAGCAACTTATCGCGATCGTGTAGGTATTTTGGCCACAATGCTCCGTGAACGCAGCAGACTCCTTGCGATCGCGTAGAGGGTCTGTCCAGGGGTTTGAAACAGTATCAAAAACGGGAAATAGCCATAATTTAATATCTCCTTCCATAGAATCTGACATTGAGCAATTTTTGAAGAGGGATTTCATCACCAAATCATGGGTTCGTGTTCTTAATCTCATTTTCTTCATTTTCCATTAACACCCATTAGATTTCTAGGCCTATATCACGTTCTTAAGGATAGAAAATTAGGGATTTGGTTAGAGTTACAACTTTTTTAATAATTGGAATTTAGACCTCGTTTTGAGGTCGGATTTCAAAACTAATTACATATTCGGGCTCGTGGGTTAATGGGTGATCGGGTTTTTGTCCGAACCTCGTGTTTTGACCAAGCGGACCCGAGGTCGATTTTTGACTTTTTGTGAAGAATGATATAAAACCTATAATTAAGCGTTGAGATTGAATTGCTTAGCATTTATTGATGTTATTAAGTTAAATATGTCTAGATACAAGTGAATTGGAGTCAAATTCAAAAGGGAAAGCGGTAATCGAGGCTTGAGTTTGTGACTCCAAAGTTTTGGGATTGGTTTTTTTGTGAAAGTTTGTAAAGGCATACATTGAGTTTATATACCTTGTTCCATTTTGTACTTCTATCTATATTAGTGTTGTCTTTTCACATATTATTTGGTAATAATAAAGGAATAAGATAAATTGAGTATTTACGTTGGCTTGCCTAGCGGGTTCAACGTTAGGCGCCATCACGATTGGTACCAGAGCACTAGGTTGCCTAGGTCCCACAAATTCACGGGCAAGCTTAGTAGAGTCTGAGAGATCGGTATGGAGACGTCTGTGCTTATCCCCCAGAGGCGACAGAGTTTATGAATGACTTCACATCTATTCTTCTCTGTCGTGCGATTTGAATTCTAAATGCAAACTGAATTTATATTCTATTCTCTTGCAGATTGCGAGAACACGTGCTTCTTCATTCACAGATCATCAGCCCGAGCCTCCATTTGCAGCTCCTACGAGGGGCCGAGGCAGAGGCAGAGGCAGAGGCAGAGCTCAGCTCAGAGCAGCAACCCCAGTTGCAGAGCCTCAGATAGAGTTTGCTGATGAGGTTCCTGCCCAGACTGTTCCGGTTGGGCCAGCTCAGGTTCCCGAGGGGTTCAGTACTCCAGGACTGAAATCTTCACTGCCGCGGAGAAGGTAAGTGACTGAAATCTTTCTGATATTCTTTTGACTTTAGAAATTTGGAATGATTTTTTAGTCTTTGTTTGTTGTTGTGGAAATTGCGACTTTGAGTCTGTGTGTATGAAGTATTATAAAGTTATAGTTATTTTAGTTTAACACGACAATTTAAAGGAAAGTTAGATAGATTTCCATTTAAGCACTTATATGAACGGATTTTTGATTAAATGTTTATATGAATTAATTTGATGATTAGTATGTTCTTTGTCAATATTAGGCCCATTGCTCTATGTGATGCCATCTGATTCATCTTTGGTTGAAGTTACTAATTTTGAAATTATGTCTAGCATGTATTAAGCTATAAACTTTCTCATTCTTAAAAATGATTCATCTTTTCTTTTATGTTTGAAACATGGCTTTAAGTTTCACTGCTTTTTCAGTTCAAATTTCATAGAAACAATATTGTTGTAGGTTAATTATGTACTCTTTTAGTCTTAATGTTTCCATAGTTCATAAGAAGTTTACCTTCATTTCATAGAGCTCATGTCCTAAACCTCAGAGTCAGTGACTCTTAGATCCTAGTTTCTCTTTCACTTAGATTCAAAATAAGTACTTGTTGATATGTTAACTTTCCTACGTTGAAGCTTGATTTCAGATTTAATCGTGTATAAAAATGGTAGAAGATTATGTGCTCTGTCCATGTGTTAATCAAATCAAAATATGATGTCGATTAATTAGTTGTTTGTATGAACATATTATTGCGTTGGTTGTGCTCTTCATGGTTTCTGTTTTCATTAAAAAAAAATTATATATCTTTTGTGTCAAGAATTCCAATGAATCCGAGTGTATACTGAAAGATCATGATCTTGTTGTTGTTCATATTAAAGTATGCACTCTTTAGTTGTTTGTTTGTCAAAGAAGTCAGTATCCTTTCTAGGTTTAATCCACATGAATATTTTCTGCAGTAAAGACGTCCATGACAATCATATGAGAATAGTGAATGAATATTTTGAGCATGCTTAGACCTTAATAGTTTTCATTTCCAGAATTTAAGAAACATAAGTACTTAATATTTTGTAAGGTATGTAGGACATGTCTTTTAGTTTTTTCCTTTATTTTCATTAACTTGAGAGAAATGTGTTTCTATGAGAATCTTAATTCTTCTTTACAGAAGAACGTGCGAGACTACTTTTAGTAGTGTTAAGACACTATTCCTGTAAATGACTTTTTAGCTTAAATAATTAAAAGGAATATCTTCTGGTGGAGTGTGAATACATATTCCTTGTTTTCTTTATAAATAATAAAAGAACAGGACCCTAGGATTATTGGAATTTAGATATTCTAATAAAAAGAAAAATATATATGCATGTCAATATGTTAATCTAAGAATAGTGTACAACTGTTGTTTTTATGGTTTATTAAGGCCTCATTTGTTTTTATTAAGATTAAGACGTTTGAATCTGAATACACATCTGAATATTAAGATATGTATTAAGATCAGGACGTCTGAATCTGAATACACATCTGAGTATATTAAGATGTGTATTAAGATATTAATAGAAATAATTAAGACTGTTTGAATATATAAAATTTATCTTTATTTGAAAATTAATAAACATAAAATTCAAATGAAATACTAACTAATCTAATATTCTATCAATAAACTATATAGTTTTTTAAAATATGATAGTTGTTGGTGGTGATGGCTAACGGGTGATAGAGACGATGGTTGGTGATAGTTTTGGTTGATGATGGTAGTTCATGCTAGTAGCTAGTAGTGATTGGTAGTGGTGCCGCTTATGATTGAGGAAAGTGGTGGTGAGTGGTGATAGTTAATAAAGGCGGGTGGTAGTAGTAGTTGTGACTAAGAAAGGTGGTAGGTGGGTGGTGGTAGGTTATAATAATGGGTAGTGTCGGCTATGGTTGTTGGTGGTGATTGGGTGGTCAGTTGTGATAGTTGAGGTGGATGAGTGTTGATTGCGGGTGAGAATAATATATGGTTATCGGAGTGGTGGGGATAGTGGGTAGTGATGGTCAATAATGGTGGCGGCTATGATTGAGGATGATGGTGGCGTGGTGGTGGTGGAGAGTGGTGATGGTGGTGGTG
This sequence comes from Nicotiana paniculata, assembly GCA_005239505.1. Lineage (NCBI taxonomy): Eukaryota > Viridiplantae > Streptophyta > Magnoliopsida > Solanales > Solanaceae > Nicotiana > Nicotiana paniculata. The sequence goes on along the minus strand of MDKI01028672.1, from coordinate 7,987 downwards.
GGGTTGTGGTGATGGTTGAGTATGGTGGTGGTGGTGGTGGTAATTGATAATGGTAGGTGGTGGCGGCAGTTAATAATGAATATCTGATAGCATCTTAATGAAATTAAGTCTCTGTTATAGATCTTAATCATACAGACCTATTCAGACCCATTAAGCGGTTACGAAGTAAAAAAAAACAAACACACTTAATGATTAAGATCTGAATAATTAAGATTCAGACTTTAAAAACAAACGCACTTAATATATGAGATCTGAATGATTAAGATTCAAACCTCCATTAAGTGCAAACAAATGAGGCCTAAGTAAGAGCACAAATAGACATGCATACATGCTCCTATTATGAATGTGGGTGTTAATGAATGCTATATGAAGTTCTGTTAAAGGATTTTATCTTAGATTAATCTTGTGGGTAAGAATTATATTTTTCAGAATGAGTGCATTTAAGCATTATTAAGAGGGTAAGTTTTGATAATGAAGAATTAGAATAATACCAATGTGAAGAATAAAATTGAAGACAGTCTAAGTAGGCTCATGTGCGCTTTGGAAGATTTGTTCCCATAAGGTCCATGTGTATTCCCTTTGAAGAATCTACATCCTTTTAGTGTTACTAAAGAGTGTGCCATCAGACGTTTTAATATCTGGTTTTAAGACTTGAAATAAAAATAGGAAATCATGTGTTTTGTGTGTTAAAGGATATCATGTGTTGCAAATACAATAGCATGAATGAACTCCTCGAACGATTTCATTTCTTGTTTATAAATTCTTAGTTTACTGCTACATTTTCTTTGCTCCTCTTTAAATCTTTTTTTTTTTTTTTTTTTCTAATTTCGGTTTTCTTTGTGTCTTTGCATATGCACGAGGAGTAACAAGAGTCTTATTGCGAGACTCCCATGGAGTCATCACATTCCTTATTCTTAGAAGGCACCAAATAACAAGAAAACAAGCGAATCGCTTGGGGTCGCTTATAACGGCCTTTGTTTTTACTTACTCTGCTTGTTTGTTAATCTAAGTGATTTGTTTTATTTGGACCTATGATTGCTGATTTATTTTATCATATACAATTACTATATAATTTTGGCAAAGTATCTTGTTGAATAATGACGTAAAAGGATACAATATACTTAGTATTTTGGGGATTATCTTATATGAGATTTGGTAGATAAATCTTATTTTGTTTGGGGCATTTACACAAATTGCCGATTTTATTTAACGTCAATTTTAAGAGCTTTTTAAAATCAAAAATTTGAATTTAAGTTCAAATCTGTCAATGGCCAGTATAATTTTTCCAACATCTAATATAGAGATACTTAACAATTTTAGCAACATTTGGCCATAAGAAAGTGTTCCCTTTTTCATTGTTCAAGTTCAATTCATCTTAAAACTGGTCTTTGGAGCGTTCTTCCGGGCATATGTCCAACTAAAGGTTATACTTATTTCGTAACATTTTAGTATATGGAATATATTATCATGTGTTGTTTTCCAACTATGTATAAAAAAAAAATTAAGTTATGCAATTATATTTTCACGTTAGATTACTCAATTTAAGTTTGGCCGGTTAATCGTAATCAACGGATCATATAGGGTGCTTTAACAACCTTCCCTATAGGATTAATTAGAACCCTTACCTAGAATTTCTAAGATTAATAAGACCGTAAAATAGAGTTAACTTCAAGCATTACTTAGTTAAAATTTGTGTCCTACTTCATCATTAAAGTAATTAGGTGGCGACTCTCTTTAATTAATTAAACCTTCAGAATTACCAATATGTTATACTCTAGTTTGACCCGTGTTAGAATAGGGTATAACAGTTACTTCACCACCCGCCCAGGCAGCCAGGGGTGGTAGTCAGTCAGCTAGAGGCCACCCTAGAGGGGGAGGTCGAGCAGGTGGAGGTCAGGCCCGTATGTATGCGTTTCCAGCCAGGCCAGTTGCTATGGCCTCCGATGTAGTGACCGCAGGTATTTTGTCAGTCTGTCGCCGATATGCTTTGGCTTTATTTGACCCTGGTTCTACATTTTCCTATGATTCATCATATTTTGCTCATTTTCTGGATATGTCCCGTGAGTCTTTAGTTACATCTGTTCACGTGTTGACTCCGGTGGGCGATACTATTATTGTGGACCGTGTGTATCGGTCGTGTGTGATAGGTCTGGAGAGCCGAGCGGACCTATTATTACTCAGCATAGTCGATTTTGATGTGATTTTGGGCATGGATTGTTTATCTCCGTGTCATGTTGTTCTTGACTGTCACGCTAAGACTGTGACCTTAGCTATACCAGGATGTCCGAGGGTTTAGTGGAGAGGTTCTTCTGAGTATGTGCCTAGCAGGGTGATTTCCTGCCTGAAGGCCCAGCGCATGGTTGAGAAGGGGTGTTTATCTTATCTGGCTTTTGTGAGGGATGTCAGTGGTGAGACTCCCGCTATTGATTCAGTTCCTTTGGTCTGTGACTTTCTGGATGTGTTTACTGCGGACCTGACAGGGACATTGATTTTGGTATTGACTTGGTGCCAGGCACCCAGCCTATTTCTATTCCACCTTATCGTATGGCACCAGCGGAGCTAAAGGAATTAACGGAGCAGCTTCAGCAATTCCTAGATAAGGGGTTCATTCGGCCTAGTGTGTCACCTTGGGGTGCATCGGTGTTGTTCGTGAAGAAGAAAGATGGTTCTATGCGTATGTGTATTGATTATCGGCAGTTGAAAGGGTTACAGTGAAGAGCCGATATCCCTTGCCTCGTATAGATGACATGTTTGATCAGTTGCAGGGTGCCAGGGTATTTTCCAAGATTGACTTGCGTCCTGGCTATCACTAGTTGAAGATTCGGGGGCCAGACATTCCGAAGACTTCTTTCAGGACTAGATATGATCATTACGATTTTCTGGTTATGTATTACGGGCTGACCAATTCCCCAACAACCTTTATGCACTTGATGCACAGTGTATTCTCGCCTTATCTAGACTCTTTCATCATCGTGTTTATTGATGATATCTTGGTGTATTCCCGATCTTGGGAGGATCATGAGCAGCATTTGAGAGTTGTGCTTCAGACCTTGAGGGAGAAGAGATTGTATGCAAAATTTTTGAAGTGTGAGTTATGGCTTGATTCAGTAGCATTCTTGGGGCACGTGGTGTCCAATGAGGGTATTCAGGTTGATCTGAAGAAGATAGAGGCGGTGCAGAGCTGGCCTAGACCGTCATCAGCTACCGAGATTCACAGTTTCCTTGGTTTGGCAGGGTACTATCGCCGTTTCGTAGAGAGATTTTCATCTATTGCAACACCTATGAGCAGACTGACCCAGAAGGGTGCTCAGTTCAGGTGGAATGAGGAGTGTGAGGAGAGCTTTCAGAAGCTCAAGTCAGCTTTGACTACAACTCCGGTATTGATTTTGTCTACGGGTTCAGGTTCTTATACAATTTACTGTGACGTCTCGAGAGTTGGACTTGGAGCGATTTTGATGCAGAATGGTAGGTTGATGGCCTACGCATCTAGATAGTTGAAGGTACATGAGAATAATTATCCAGTGCACGATCTTGAGCTAGCAACTATTGTCCACGCCTTGAAGATTTGGTGTCATTATTTGTATGGAGTGCATTTTCAGATTTTCATCGATCACCGTAGTTTGCAGCATCTTCTTAAGCAGAAGGATCTGAATTTGTGTTAGAGGATATTGTTGGAGCTTCTTAAGGATTATGATCTCACTATTTTATATCATCCGGGGAAGGCCAATGTAGTGGCTGATGCCCGAGTCGCAGAGCGGAGAGTTTGGGGAGTCTAACCTACCTTCCAGTAGCATAGCGGCCATTAGCACTTGATGTTCAGGCTTTAGCGGGTCAGTTGGTGAGATTAGATCTATCAGAGCCCCCGCGGGTATTGGCTTGTTTAGCCTCCAGTTCCTCTCTTTATGATCAGATTAGAGCACGCCAGTATGATAATCCACACTTTATCGTTCTTCAGGACAAGGTCCGTCACGGTGATGCCAGGGATGTGGTTATTGGTGATGATGGGGTCATGAGGATGCAGAGCCGGAGTTGCGTGCCCAATGTGGATTGACTTCGAGATTTGATTCTAGCTGAGGCCCATAGTTCGCGGTATTCCATCCATCCGGGTGACGCAAAGATATATCAGGATCTGAGACAACATTATTGGTGGAGGCGGATGAAGAGGGATATTGTTGAGTTCGTGGATCGGTGTCTCAACTGTCAGCAGGTCAAGTATGAGCACCAGAGACCGGGTGGATTGTTTCAGAGATCAGATATTCTGGAGTGGAAATGGGAGGGATCACCATGGACTTCGTAGTTGGGCTTCCACGGACTTCGAGGAGGTTTGATGCTATATGGGTTATTATGGATCGTCTGACTAAGTCCGCGCACTTCATTCCTGTTGGTACTACTTATTCTTCGGAGTAGTTAGCTGAGATTTACATCAGGGAGATTGTGCGATTGCATGGAGTCCTAGTTTCTATCATTTCTGATAGAGGTACTTAGTTCGCATCTCAGTTTTGGAGATCCGTACAGAGAGTGTTGGATACTCAGGTCGAGTTGAGCACAGCGTTCCATCCTCAGACCGACGGGCAGTCGGAGCGTACTATTCAGATTTTGGAGGATATGTTACGTGCCTGTGTCATTGATTATGGGGGTTCATGAGACCAGTTTCTACCACTCGCAAAGTTTGCATATAATAATAGTTATCAGTCGAGTATCCAGATGGATCTGTAAGAGGCTTTATATAGTAGGAGGTGCATATCCCGATTGGTTGGTTCAAGCGGGGCGAGGCTAGGCTATTAGGCACAAACTTGGTTCAGGATGCGTTGGGTAAGGCGAAGTTGATTCAGGAGCGGCTTCACACGGAGCAGTCTAGGCAGAAGAGTTATGCGGACCGAAAGGTCCGAGATGTGTCTTTCATGGTTGGGGAGAAGGTGCTGCTGAAGGTGTCACCCATGAAGGGTGTTATGAGGTTAGGGAAGAGGGGAAAGCTGACTCCCAGGTTCATTGGGCCATTTGAGGTGCTTTAGAGGATTGGGGAGGTGGCTTATAGACTTGCCTTACCTCCCAGGTTATCGAGTATTCATTCGGTATTCCATGGTTCGATGCTCCGGAAGTATGTTGGTGACCCGTCTCATGTTTTGGACTTCAACACGGTTCAGCTCGAGGGTGATAAGTCATATGAGGTAGAGCCAATGGCTATTTTGGGCTGTCAGGTCAGAAGAAAGCCGAGGTCTAAGGATATAGCTTCAGTGAAGGTTCAGTGGAGAGGACAACCGGTGGAGGATGCCACCTGGGAGACCGAGCAGGAGATGCAGAGAATATATCCTCACTTATTCAAGACTCCAAGTATGTTTCCAGACCCGTTCGAGGACGAATGTTTGTTTAAGAGGGGGAGGATGTAACGACCAGGCCGGTCATTCCGTGAGATTAGCCCCGTTTCCCCTGTTTCTGCTTTATCGTATGTTTCATAGCCTATTTATGTTGTGTTGTGTCGGTTGGTTCCGGTTCGGAGTGGTCGTGGTGAGAACTGCGATGCTTAGTCTCTTAAATTAGCTTAATAATTGAAAAAGTCAACTAGGATTTGACTTATTGGTAAACGACCTCGGAATGCAGATTTTATGGCTCGGATAGCTTCGTTAGGTGATTTGGAACTTAGGAGTGTGTTCGGAATGAAGTTTTGATGTCCCGTGTAGAATTAGGCTTGGATTGGCGAAAGTTAGTGTTTGGCGATTTACGGTCGGCAGTGGAAAATAGGCTATCAGGGTCGGAATGGAATTCTGGAAGTTGGAGAAGGTTCGTAATTTCATTTGGATATGTGTGCAAAATTTTAGGTCAATCGGATGTGTTTTGGTTAGTTTCGGCATAATTGGGGAAATTTAGAAGTTTCAAAGTTCATAGGCTTGAATTTGATGTAATTTTGGTTTTTTTGCATTGTTTTTGGTGTTTCGAAGGTCGACTAAGTTTGAATGATGTTATGGGGTGTGTTGGTAGGATTGGTTGAGGTCCCGAGGGCCTCAGGTGTGTTTCGGATGCTCAAACGAGCATGTTTGGTCTTAAGGAGTCTGGTGTTTTTCTGGTGTTTGAGCAGCAGGGGTTTCTTGAATGCAATCGCGTGAGTTCATCCGCGATCGCGTAGAGTAAAAGTTTGAGGCAGAGAATTTTTTCTATGCGATCGTGTAATAAGGATTGCGATCGCATAGGTTGGGAAGCTGAAGCAGTGCGATCGCGTGGCCCTTGGTGCGATCGCATAGAGATTCTGAGGGGCGTGTGTGGGATGGATATTTGAGCTATGCGAGCACATGTTTTGGTATGAGAATGCGTAGAGTGGTCTGAGCTGTGCTTCGCGATCACATAGCTGGAGTCGCGATCGCACTGAAGGAAATTATAGTGCTGGGCAGAATGTTTTAAAACGCCATTTTTGCAAAATTAGTCCATTTTACCTCCATTGTTGAACGGGTTTGGAGCTCTTTGAGAGCGTTTGAAGAGGAAATCGAAGGAAATCACTTGGAGATACGGTTTTCAACTTCATAACTCGTTTCTATGTCGGTTTCTTAGTAATTAAACCGGAAATTTGTTGAATTTAAACCCAAAATTGGGGAGATTAGGTGCATGAGAATTGAAAATTTCTTTTGATGATTTGAGTGGGCAATTGTAGTCCGATTTTGGTGTTCTTGGTATGTATAGAATTGTGGGAGGACGAGGATTCTATTGATGTAAATTTTATCAAATTCTGAGACGTAGTCCTAGGGCTCGGGTTTGGCCGAATTTCGAGAATTGTGTCTAAATTGATAGTTTTTGATTGGGTTGAGTTCCTTTAGTATATATTAATGATGTTAAACTAGTTTTGGCTAGATTCGGAGCAATCGGGAGCCAATTTGAGGGGCAAGGGTATAGTGGACTAGTATTATGGCCCGGTAGAGTTAACTAATGGTTATAAATCTTTTCCTGAGGGTATGAAACCCCACACTTCATATTTCTCACTGATTTTAGAATGGCGCACATGTCGGATGACGAGTATGTGCGCGCACTGATTTTTGGATTGGACTTGGTCCTCTCCGCGGCAACTATTGAGTTGCGTATTTTATTCTAAACCATATGTTAAATTGTCTTCTAAATATTATTGCAATATTTGGGCTATAAGTCATGTTTGGGGCCTCGTGCCAACTTGTTTAGACCCCTTGGGGGATTTTTACTGTTATTTCCTCACTGTTGATTTATGATATACACTCAGTCATGTTATGTTTAACTGATTTCGAAACTCAGCCTTATTTATACTATTTTGAGATATAAAATGATATTTTTGGGTCGAGTACCACCCATTTTACTGACACGCCCGAGGGGCTTTTGAGAGTTTCTGAATGAGTGAGGCCGGGGGACTGATTGTGAGGATATGATACGCCACGAGGTGGCTTGATATTAGCGCTTGGGCTGAAGGAGCCCCTCCGGAGGCTATACAGACCTCAGTGAGCGCAGGTACCCACTTAGTGTGAGTGCCGAGTGATGAGTGACTGGGAGGCATGAGTGACAGTAAGGTTACCGAGGGGTTGGTACTGAGTGGCTGTGAGGTATGCTGAGTGATGTTATGCCCGAGGAGCGATTTATGATTCATGTTTTGCCTGAGAGGCTATATACGATTTATTTCATTTTACACTAAATTCTTCAGGTATTTTTATTTCTGAAATTGTTGGAAAACACATTTTTCAAAGGATTTTACTGAAGTTTGTTTTTAAGGCATGTTGATTTCATATATATATATATATATGTACGTGTATATATATATGTATGTATATATATATATATATATATATATATATATATATATATATATATATATATATATATATATATATATATATATATATATATATATATGTATAAACTGTTGGAAAAAAAGGTTGTGCATATTATGACTTGAAGATTTTATTTTATGTGTTTCTTACTTCTTAGACTTGATTTATTCTCATTACTATATATATATGTATGTGTATATATATATATATAT
>ML358536.1:18284-39965 GCA_005239505.1 Nicotiana paniculata | reverse complement strand
AATCCTATATTACTTGTCGACCACGTACACTTGCGTGTGCATTGGGAAATCAACCAACAGAGGGCCACGACTGCCCTGGACGCTCGGAACGTGAATCTATCCTATTTCGACTAGGACTCGGGTATTTTGACTCCAAGACACCACCAACACGTATAAAAGCACCCTAAACCTATTATGGACGGAAGGAACGTGATTTTGGAGAGAAAAACGAAAGAGCAACACGCTCGGGAGCAAAATTTGATCAATTCTTCCATATCTTTTCTAGTACTCATTGATTTTATGTTTGAAAAGATGGTTTTTGATGATTGTATGAACATGTGTGACGAATTTGATTTTATCATATTGGGTTGTTTATTTAATTTTTTTCTTAATTATTTTACTGAGTAGCTAACAGTGAAATACCATCTACGAATCTAGAGATGAACTCGAAAGTGGGAATTCTAGATTGCATATAGAATTAAATAGAGTAGGTTCTTGAACCCGGGCATCGGGGAACGGATTCGTAATTAGGATAGACATAAACCTATTTTCCTTGCTAGTTTGAAATATAGGAATTTTAAATGCATTCTTGTTAATCTTAATTCCATAGACATATAGGCATTAAGTTAACTTGGATAGGCGAGTAAGGACTCGACAGATTCTTATAAGTAATATCAACCCTAATCAATCAACAATCCAGATAAATTAATTAGTCATTTTAAGCCAAGAATGTAAAAGGTTTTTAGCTAACCTGTGACCCTGGAATATCTTCTCCTATTTATTGTTAATTGATATTGCTATTTGTGTTGGTTGATTTCCTAGTTAATTCATTAATTGGTATTTTAGGTAGTAACTTAGTTAATTATATCTTTTAGGATAAATCTCTTGAATCGATAAGTTAATTGAGTTGAATCTGTCAAAAGTTAATCATAAGTCTTCGTAGGACGATACTCTACTCACTACTTTATTACTTGACGAATATGTATACTTGCGTGGGTGTGTTTGGTCGTAATAGAGCTTAAGTCTTAAAACATTGGACGGTAGTGGGGAATGTGTGAAGACGGTTCCGGAATGGAATTTTATCGATTCTGTCAGCTCCGTTGAGAGATTTTGGGATTAGTAGCGCGTCCGGAATGTGTTTTGGAGGTCTGTAGTAGATTTAGTCTTGAATTTGCGAAAGTTGGATTTTTGGCGATTTCGGCCGGTAGTGGAAATTTTGATATCGAGCCCGAAATGAAATTCCAGAAGTGGATGTAGGTTCGTAGTATCATTTGTGACATATGTGTGAAATTTAAGGTCATTCGGACTAGGTTTGATATGTTTTGGCGTCGTTTGTAGAATTTGAAAAATTCAAATTTCCTTAGGCTTGAATTCATGCTTAATTCATGTTTTTGATGTTGTTCGAGGTGGTTTGAAGGATCGACTAAGTTCTTATGGTGTCATAAGATTGGTTGGTAGGTATGGTTGAGGTCTCGTGCGCCTCGGGTGTGTTTCGGATTCTTAACGGATCGAAAGTTGGACTTAGGAAAATTCTGAGTTTTTGCTGGTTCTGGTGTTTCACACCTGCAGTGGGGAGGCCGCAGGTGCGGACTCGCATGTGTGGAAGGTCAGGCGCAGGTGTGGAGTTGGGCCTTGTCAGGTGGGCTAGCATGTGAGGTGGATAGTCCGCAGAAGCAGAAGCGCATTTGCGGCCCAGTGCTCGCAGATGTGGTTCCAGGCCCAACTAAGTGGATTTCGCACCTGCGATGGTTCGTCTGCAGGTGCGGTCCTAAGTCCGCAGATGCGGAAATCACTGGGTTGAAAAGGGCAGAATCGAGGGCTAATGCTCATTTCACACAAATTCGATTTTGAGATCGGGAAAAGGAGTTTCTTTCAGGTTTTGAAGAGGAAGACATTGAGTAACGATTCCTAATCCTATTTTGATCATATTGCCTTAATTTATTGTAGATTTCTTCATTTAATCAAGGAATTGAGTGAGAAATGTGGGAAAAGGGGGAAAAATTCCCCAATTGATTTTTCTGAGTTTTGATCGGGTTTTAGGCACCGAATTTAGATAATTTTTGTACGACTGTAAAGTGGGTGAATGGGTGTTCTAAATTGGTAAGTTTTACCCGATTCCGAGTCGTGGGCCTGGGAGACTTTTTGGGCGTTTTTCCTATTTTCACTCCTTATCTTCGTATTCATTAGCTAAAGTAGCTACTTACAATTATATTTACATTATGCAATTGATTTGATTAGATTTGGGTCATTCGGAGTTGGATACTCGTGGCAAGAGAGCGGTTTCGGATTGATTTGAGTGGTTTGAGGTTAGTGGCTTGTCTAACCTTGTGTGAGGGAACTTCCCCTTAGGATGTTTGGTACTGTTTGCTGTGTGAGCACCGTGTACGTGAGATGACGAGTATGTACACGGGCTATTGTTGTAAAAATCCCGTTTATCTTCTAAATCATAAATTGTTTTCCTTGATTGAACTGCACTACTATGTTTAAATACCTTGTTTAGATTTGGAAAGTATGCCTACGTGTTTTGACTGCCTATTTGAAATTTTGTGCAGCATGTTTAGGTAGATTCCTATTTTTCCTTGGTTGTAAATAGTCTAAACTGTACCTTTCGATGCTTAAATTGTCATGTCATTGTTGAGCTGTATATTTATTTTGGGACTACGGATGTATTCCGGGAGATCCCATAGCACTGCATATTTAATTTGGGACTACGGACGTATTCCGGGAGATCCCCTTGTCTTGCATATTTACTTTGGGACTACGGACGTATTCCGGGAGACCCCCCAGAACTACATATTTATTTTGGGATTATGGATGTATTCCGAGAGATCCCCATGTACTGCATAATTATTTCGGAACTACGGGACGGTATCCCGAATGATTTCCTGTTCTGTTTCCATGTTTTGAGACGAGGGCTCCCTTGACTGTTAATGTTTTTTGTGAATTTCTTTTGCTGCTTAATTTATTATATTTACTATGGTAGGGCCCTGAGCTGACCTCGTCACTACTCGAGCGAGGTTAGTCTTCGCTTTTACTGGATACCATTGTGGTGTACTCATGCCCTTTCTTGCACATGTTTTTTGTGTGCAGATCCAGGTACGAGTTATCATCCTCGGATTTAGTGTGCGATTGCTGATTCAGGAGACTTCAAGGTACTTCTGCTCGCGTCCGCAGATCCTCAGAGTCCCCTTCTATTCCTTCGCGTAGATATTTTCTTTGTTTTCTTTAGACCTTTTGTATAGAGCTATATAGACTTATAGAAGCTTGTGATAAGAGACATTCCGGGTTGTTGGAGTAATGTATTGTATATGAGCCCAGTGGCCCCATCCTTGCTTATTAAATCATACTATTTAGCTTTATTGTTATGTTTCTTTTATTTTTCCGCAATAATAGGCTTACCTAGTCGTAAAGACTAGGTGCTGTCATGACACCTTTTAGAGGGGTAAAATGGGTCATGACAAGTTTGTATCAGAGTTCTAGGTTTATAAGAGTCATGAGTCACAAGCCGGTTTATTAGAGTCTCTCGGATCGGTGCGGAGACATCCATAATTAACTTTGGGAGGCTATGTAACTATTAAGAACAATCATACTTCTTTGATTTCCTTGTCGTGCGAGTTATTGACATCAAAATTCTAAATTTCTATTCTATTTTGTCTCACAGATGGTGAGGACTCGTACCGGGAGGACCGACGATCAGGCACCCGAGCTCTCTGCCAGAGCTGCCAGAGGCTGGGGTCGGGGTAGAGAACAACCACGTTGTGTAGCCCGAGCACCCCCGAGAGCTGCGACAGAGTAGCCCCCAGCAGCTCCAGCTTGAGGACCGGCACCGAAGATTCCTAATGCTACTCCAGCCCTCCAGGAGACTTTGGCTCAATTCATGAGCATGTTCAGCACTTTAGCGCATGATGGACTACTTCTGATAGCTCCCGCTACATCTCAAGCCGGGGGAGGGGCACAGGCTCCTGCAGCCCGCACTCCTGAGAAGAGGGTCCAGGTTGATCAAGCCCCAGAGTTTATCCCTATGCCCACAGTGGCTCCAATTCAGCATGAGACCTGGATAGCTGCTTCTGAGGCAGAGCAACTCAGACTTGAGAGGAACAAGAAGTACCACCCACCTACTTTCAGTGGACTAGCTTCACATAATGCTCTGGGTTTTCTTGAAGAGTGTCATCGTATTCTCTGCACTGCAGGCATTGTGGAGACGAGTGGGGTTTCCTTCACCGCTTTCCAGCTGAGGGGAGCGGCATATCAGTGGTGGCGTGCCTATGAGCTGAGTAGTCCGGATGAGGTAGCCTCACTCACTTAGACTGAGTTTTCAGAGATGTTCTTGCGTGAGTATGTACCTTAGAGCCTCAGGGATTCTTGGCACGCATAGTTTAAGCAGCTGCACCAGGGTTCTATGACTTTGTCGAAGTATGCAGTCCATTTCAGTGAGTTAGCTCGACATGCACCCTCTTTGGTTGCTACAGTCAGAGAGAGGGTTCGTCGCTTCATTGAGGGACTCCACCCCAGTATTAGGACCAGTATGGCTAGGGAGTTGGAGATGGATATCACTTATCAACATGCAATGAGTATTGCCAGGAGAGTGGAGGGCATATTTTCCGGGACAGAGAGGAGAGAGAGGCCAAGAGGTCTCGAGAGGCTGGTCATTATTAAGGAGCTGGTGTGCCAGTAGCACGCTATGGTATGGGTTTTGTGAGTCGCCCTGTTCATTCAGCTCTTCTAGCAGCCAGCGGTGTTCTAGCTCCTCCTAGACCTCAGAAGCCTTATTATGCACCGCCAGTATCCAGTGTGCCTCTTGCTCGAGGTGCTATTACTTGCTAGTCCAGCAGGCCAGGTCTGAGTCAGTCTCAGCCGCCCCGTCCTTCGAAGGGTTGTTTTGAGTGTGGTGAAACTCGTCACATGGTTAGAGATTTCCCCAGAGCCAGGAGGGGTGCACATCCACAAACTTATCATCCTCCACGTGCTCCACCGGGTCCTCCGGCCATTCTTTTAGCTCCAACTGCCACTCCACCTTCTCGGGCAGCTCGAGGCGGAGGTCAGGGAGGTCGAGGTCGCCCTAGAGGGGGAGGTCAGGCCAGGTACTATGCCCTTCCAACCTGTTCAGATATCGTCGCTTCAGATTCAGTCATCACGAGTATTTTACATGTCTGTCATAGGGATGCATCAGTATTATTTGACCCAGACTCTACGTATTCGTATATGTCTTCCTATTTTTCTCCACATTTGGGGGTATATTGGGATTCTTTGAGTTCCCCTATTTATGTATCTACTCATGTGGGAGATTCTCTTGTTGTGGACCGCGTATATCAGTCGTGTTTGATCGCTCTTAGTGGTTTTGAGACCAGATCTGATTTGCTATTACTCAGTATGGTATATTTTGATGTTATCTTGAGCATGGACTGTTTGTCTCCCCATTATGATATTCTTGATTGTCACACTAAGACTGTAACACTGGCTATGCCAGGCTTACCGCGATTAGAGTGGAGAGGTACCGTAGAGTATACTCCCGGCAGGGTCATTCTGTTTCTTAAGGCTCAATGAATGATTGAGAAGGGGTGTGATGCATATTTGGCCTATGTGAGAGATGTCAGTATTGATACCCCTACAGTTGAGTCAGTTCCAGTAGCGAGGACTTCCCTGATGTGTTTCCACCTGATTTTCCCGGCATGCCGCCCGATAGAGATATTGATTTCGGCATTGATTTGTTGCCGGGCACTCAGCCCATATCTATCCCTCCTTATCGCATGTCTCCTCTTGAGTTGAAGGAGAAGTTGCAAGAGTTGCTTGATAAGGGCTTCATCAGGACCAGTGCATCACCTTGGGTTGCTCCAATCTTGTTTGTGAAGAAAAAGGATGGGTCTATGCGTATGTGTATTGATTATCGGCAGTTGAACAAGGTTACAGTGAAGAACACGTATCCTTTGCCTCGTATCAATTATTTTCTTGATCAGTTACAAGGTGCTAGGGTGTTTTCCAAGATTGACTTGCATTTTGGCTATCATCAGTTGAAGATTCGGGAGCCGGATATCCCGAAGACTGCTTTCAGGACCAGATATGGTCATTATGAGTTTCTTGTCATGTCATTTGGGCTGACCAATGCCCCAGCAACCTTTAGGCATTTGATGCACAGTGTGTTTAGTCCTTATCTTGATTCTTTTGTCATTGTGTTTATTGACGACATTCTGGTATATTCTCGATCTCGGGAAGATCATGAGCAGCACCTGAGGACCGTGCTTCAGACTTTGAGGGAGAAGAGATCGTATGCAAAATTTTCTAAGTGTAAATTCTAGCTCGATTTAATGGCATTCTTGGGCCACGTATTGTCTTGTGATGGGATCAAGGTAGATCCAAAGAAGGTGGAGGCAGTGCAGAATTGTCCTAGACCATCATCTGCTATGAAGATCCGCAATTTCCTTGGTTTGGCGGGATATTACCGTCTCTTTGTAGAGGGGTTTTCATCTATTGCAGCACCTATGACCAGGCTTACCCATAAGGGTGTTCCGTTCAGGTGGACCGAGGAGTGCTTTCAGAAGCTCAAGAAGCTTTGACTATAACCCCAGTATTAGTATTTCCTACGAGTCTTACAATGTCTATTGTGATGCCTCGAGGATTGGGCTTGGAGCGATATTGATGCAGGACGGTAAGGTGATTGCCTACACGTCTAGACAGTTGAAGGTGCATGAAAAGAATTATCCTGTCCATGATCTCAAGTTAGCACCTATTATTCACGCCTTGAAGATCTGGCATCATTATTTGTACGGTCTTCCTTGTGAGATCTACACTGATCACCGGAGTTTGCAGCACTTGTTCAAGCAAAAGGACCTTAATTTTCGTCAGAGGATGTAGTTGGAGCTACTTAAGGACTATGATATCACTATATTGTACCACCCGGGGAAGGCCAATGTGGTGGCCGATGCCTTGTGTCGCCGGGCGGAGAATTTGGGGAGTTTGGCATATCTTTTGGCACCAGATAGGCCCTTAGCATTGGATGTTCAAGCCTTAGCTAGTCAGTTCGTGAGATTGGATATTTCAGAGCCTAGCCGAGTATTGGCTTGTGTGGTTTCTCGGTATTCTCTTTATGACCGTATTAGGGAGCGCCAGTATCATGATCCTCATCTTCTAGTCCTCCAGGACAGGGTCCGGCGAGGTGATGCTAGAGACGTGACTATTGGTGATGATGTCTTGATGATGATGCAGGGCCGTATATGTGTGCCCGATGTAGATGGGCTTCGGGAGTTGATTCTTGAGGAGGCCCACAGCTCGCGGTACTCCATCCATCCGGGTGCCGCAAAGATGTCCCAGGTTTTGAGACAACACTACTGGTGGAGGAGGATGAAGAATGATATAGTTGAGTTTTTGGCCAAGTGTCTCAACTGTTAGCAGGTTAAATATGAGCATCAGAGACTGGGTGGGAGGGGATCACCATGGACTTTGTAGTTGTACTTCCACGGACTTTGAGAAAGTTTGATGCTATTTGGGTGATCGTGGATCGACTGACCAAGTCAGCTCATTTTATCCTAGTGTTGACTACGTACTCTTCAAAGAGTTTGGCTGATATTTATATCAGGGATATTTTCCGCCTTCACGGTATCCGAGTATTTATCATTTCAGACAGAGGTACACAGTTCACATCATGATTCCGGAGAGCCGTACAGCAAGAGTTGGGTACTAGGGTGGAGCTTAGCACAACCTTTCACCCTCAGACAGACAGGCAGTCCGAGCGCACGATTCAGATTCTTGAGGATGTGCTCCGTGCTTGTGTGATGGAGTTCGGAGGGTCATGTGACCAATTCTTACCACTTGCGGAGTTCGCCTACAACAACAATTACCAGTCTAGCATTCAGATGGCACCGTATGAGGCTTTGTATGGTAGGCGGTGTCGGTCCCCAGTAGGTTGGTTTGAGTCGGGCGAGCCCGATTGTTGGGTACACATTTGGCCCAGGATGCCCTGGATAAGGTCAAGGTGATTCAGGATAAACTTCCGAACAGTCTAGTCCAGGCAGAAGAGTTATGCGGACCGGAAGGTTTGTGATTTGGCATTTATGGTTGGAGAGCGGGTCTTTCTTCAGGTATCGCCTATGAAGGGCGTCATGAGATTCGGGAAGAAGGGTAAGATGAGCCTGAGGTTCATTGGTCCTTTTGAGATATTGCAGCGTGTTGGGGAGGTTGCTTATGTGTTTGTTTTTCCTCCCAACCTAGCATGAGTTCACCCGGTATTCCATGTTTCTATGCTACGGAAGTATCACGGTGATCCGACTAATGTATTGGATTTTAGCTCAGTCTAGTTGGAAAATGATCTATCTTATGTTGAGGAACCAGTAGCTATTTGGACAGGCAGGTTAGAAAGATCAGGTCAAAGAACATTGCTTCAGTAAAGGTCAAGTGGAGGGGTCACCCGGTCTAGGAGGGGACTTGGGAGACCTAGCAGGATATGTGAAACTGTTACCCTAATCTTTTCATAGCTTCAGGTATGTCTTTATACTCGTTCGAGGACAAACGATTGTTTTAAGATGGGGAGGATGTAATGACCTGGCCGGTCATTTTGAGAGTCAGAACCTCGATCCCCTAATAACTGCTTTCCCCATATTTATTTCTTCTATTGTGACTTTCTGGAGCGTTTGGTTGTGAATTTCAGAGTGTTTTGGGACACTTAGTCCCTAAATGAGAGCTTAAGTCTTAAAAATTTGGACTGTAGTCGGGACTGTGTGAAGAATGTTTCGGAATGGAGTGCCGTCGATTTTGTTAGCTCCATTGAGTGATTTTGGGCTTAGGATCACATCCGGAATGTGTTTTGGAGGTCTGTAGTAGATTTAGGCTTGAATTGGCGAAAGTTGAATTTTTGGCAATTTTGGACGGTAGTGAAAATTTTGATATCGAGCCCGGAATGGAATTCCGGAAGTGGTTGTAGGTTCGTAGTGTCATTTGTGACATGTGTGTGAAATTTGAGGTCATTCGGACTAGGTTTGATATGTCTCGGCGTCGTTTGTAGGATTTGGAAAATTCAAAGTTTCTTAGGCTTGAATCCGTGCTTAGTTCATGTTTTTGATGTTGTACGAGGTGGTTTGAAGGTTCGACTAAGTTCGTATGGTGTCATAGGATTGGTTTGTAGGTTTGGTTGAGGTCTTAGGGGCCTCGGGTGTGTTTCAGATGCTTAACGAATTGAAAGTTTGACTTATCAAAATTCTGAGTTTTTGCTGGTTCTGGTGTTTCGCACCTGCGGTGGGGAGGCAGCAGGTACGGAAGGTCACGCGCAGGTGCGGAGTTGGGCCTTATCAGCTGGGCTAGAATGTGCGGTGGATAGTCCGCAGAAGCGGAAGCGCAGGTGCGGTCCAGTGCTCAAAGATGTTGTTCTAACCCAGTTAAGTGGATTTCGCACCTGCGATGGTTCGTCCGCAGGTGGGGTCCTAGGTCCGCAGATGCGGAAATCACTGGGCTGAAAAGGGCAGAATCGAGGGCTAATGCTCATTTCACACAAATTCGATTTTGACCTCGGGAGAAGGAGATTTTTCAAGGGTTTTGAAGAGGAAAACATTGGGTAACAATTCCTAAACCTATTTTGATCATATTCCATTAATCTATTGTAGTTTTCTTCATTTAAGCAAGGAATTGAGTGAGAAATGTGGGAAAAGGGGGGAAAATTCCCCAACTGAATTTTCTGAGTTTTGATCGGGTTTAGATAATTTTTGTACGAGTGTTATCGTAGGTGAATGGGTGTTCTAAATTAGTAACGTTTACCCAATTTCAAGTCGTGGGCCCATGAGACTTTTTGGGCGTTTTCCTATTTTCACTCCTTAGCTTCGAATTCATTAGCTAAAGTAGCTACGTATAGTTATATTTACATTATTCAATTGATTTGATTATATTTGGTCCATTCGGAGTTGGATACTGGTGGCAAGAGAGCGGTTTCAGATTGATTTGAGCGGTTTGGGGTAAGTGGCTTGTCTAACCTTGTGTGGGGAAACTTTCCCTTAGGATGTTTGGTACTGTTTGCTGTATGAACGCCGTGTACGTAAGGTGATGAGTAGGTACACGGACTATTGTTGTAAAAACCACGTTTATCTTCTAAATCATAAACTGTTTTCCTTGATTGAACTGCACTACTATGTTTAAATACCATGTTTAGATTAGGAAAACATGCCTACATGTTTTGACTACCTATTTGAAAGTATGTGCAGCATGTTTTGGTAGATTCCTATTTTTCCTTGGTTGTAAATAGTCTAAATTGTACATTTCGATGCTAAAATTGTCATGTCATTGTTGAGATGCATATTTATTCTGGGACTACGGATGTATTCCAGGAGATCACTCAGCACTGCATATTTATTTTGGGACTACATACGTATTTCGGGAGATCCCCATGTCTTGCATTACTTTGGGACTACAGATGTATTTCGGGAGATCCCCCTGTCTTGCATATTTATTTTGGGACTACAGACGTATTCGGGTAGATCCCCCTGTGCTGCATAATTATTTCGGAACGACATGACGGTATCTTGGGAGATTTCCTGTTGTGTTTCCTTGTTCTGAGCGGGCTCCCTTGATTGTTAATTTTTTTGTGAATTTCTTTAACTGCTTTACCGTAGAATATATTTATAGCTTTTACTGTTTAATTTATTATATTTACGCCGGTAGGGCCCTGACTTGACTTCATTACTACTCGACCGAGATTAGACTTGACACTTAGTGGGTACCATTGTGGTGTACTCATGCCCTTTCCTGCACATGTTTTTCGTGTGCAGATCCAGGTACGAGCTATCAGCCTCGGATTTAATGCGCGCTTGCTAATTCAGGAGACTTCAAGGTACTTCTCCTCGCGTCCAAAGATCTTCGGAGTCCCTTTCTATTCTTTCACGTAGAGATTTTACTTGTTTTCTTCAGACCTTTTGTATAGAGCTATATAGATTTATAGAAGCTTGTGATTAGTGACATTCCGGATTTTGGGAGTAATGTATTGTATATGATCCAAGTGGCCCCATCCTTGCTTATTAAATCATATTGTTTAGCTTTATTGTTATGTTTCTTTTATTTTTCCGCAATAATAGGCTTTCGCAAAGACAAGGTGCCGTCACGACACCTTTCGGAGGGGTAAAATGGGTCGTGACATTGTCTCGCCGAACCTGGGCTCTAATACCAGTTGTTGGGCTAAAGTAGCCCTAAGACACTTTTAACAAAGTGTAATATTGTCCGCTTTGGGCCAAGCCCGCACGGTTTTCCACAAAAGGCCTCACATCATTAAGAGATCATTACACCTTATATGTAGACTCTCAATCTTTTTAGCTACCAATGTGGGACTTTGTTCCCACACCCAACATAAACCAATATGATAAAATAATAAGAACAATTCAAGTTTCAAACTATAATGTTCATGTAGCACGCAAAACTCTAGAACTAATAAACTATAAAACTAAAAGAAGAGAAGAAAACTAGTTAGGAGCCTCCTTCGAGCCTGGTGTGTGTTCCTCCACGTGAATTTTCCTTCAATGTATGTTAGATATCCTCCAATTAAATTTAAAACCTCTTTTATACGAATTGGGGAAGGGATCTTGAACCGAAATAACTTTATCCCAGATGAAATAGGAAAAATTCCCGCCCCCAACGTCCAGACCAGCGCCGGTAGCGTTGGAGGCAGAATGTTTTTCACGTTCAATTCCTTGCTGCGTTATTTTCATCAATTGCATTCTAAATGAAATTCAATTATATATCCTTTTCTTGTCCTCCACTTGGGGGGACAAACAGCAAAGGTGTCCCCTTTGTCTTATTATTTCTTTTTATAATTTTTTTTTTTTTTTTGGCGTTTTATTCAATTTTGTTTCAAATCTCTTCATCTTTATATCGCTTTATTCCTATATAGTTAAAATATATTATTAAACACAAAATATTATAGTTAATACTCAAAAGACGATTAAAAACTACTACAATATATAACAACAATGGTTAAATATATGTATTTTTGACCGAACATCAACGAGAAGATACTCTTCTTGTTCATTGATACTTCACAATCGCATCCATGTCCTATGCATATAAGGTTTGTGTGCCAACTTGTCAGGTCAAATATGTGTGCTGTGATGGATCTGGTTCAACTGGACAGACATTTGTCAATCTTCAAAACTATGCAGTGACTTGGATCAACAATACTAAAATTAAAAATCTTTAGTTTTTAGTGTATGACTTATTTATTAATCACGCATTCAACATATATGCATAAAAGGGTAGCGCGGTGAACGATGCATCTCGCGTTCACGTAAGATTCAGATAAGAGCCATGATTTGAGGGAGTGAAATGTACGGCTCGAATTTGTGACCTAACGTATATTTCATGCATCATGCAGGCAAAAGAAAATTCATTAATGGATGCTCGGCTAACAGATATATGCATCAGTACATCTGCAGCTCCAATTTATCTTCCTGCTCACTATTTCAAGAACCAAGACAAAGATAGCAACTTTCAAGAATTCAATCTTGTAGATGGTGGAGTTGCAGCCAACAATCCAGTAATTAATTATCTTATCATTATCTTTATTTTATTCCTAATATATATCTATTGTTCGCACATCTAATATCTACCCTTTTTTATCTTCTTAGTTACTCTCTATATATATACTAACTCTTGATCATTACTCTATATATATAGGCCCTTGCAGCAACAAGCCAAGTGACCAAACAAATCCTCCACGAAAATCCAGATTTCTTTCCTGTAAAACCAGAAGATTATGATCGATTTTTAATGATATCATTAGGTACTGGATCATCTACAAAAATGAAACCAAAATACAATGCTAAAACAGCAGCAAAATGGGGTATTTGCAAATGGCTCCTCTATGGTGGTTCATCTCCAATCTTGGATCTTCTTACTCATGCCAGTGACGATATGGTTGATTTCCATATTTCGAAGCACTTCATTCCGAAAATAATTACCCTCGTATACAGGTTTTCATCTGTTTCATTTTATGTGAACCTAAGCACAAAGTTTGTCAATAAGACTTTTTGAAACTTCAAAAACGCTATAATATTTGTGTGATTATAAATGCATGTTATTAGAGATAGAATGAGAACATAAGAGAGACATGACCTTAAACTGTCAAAAAATTTCTATAATAGCCATACACTATAAAAGTCAATTTTTTCTCGAAATTAATTTTTTGTGTTATGTTATAACATATGTTTTTTATAATAGCACTTCATTATAACATGCGGAAAATATCGAAACAAACACGGACTGTTATAGAGAGGTTTGACTGTAAATTAAAATCATCATCCAACTTAATTAACACTACTTTTGTAATTGATGACCATGATAGCATGACACATTGAATGGGACAGATTCCTCTGTTGATATATCAACGAAGGTTAACATGAAGAAATTAGTTGAAATTGGGAAGAATTTGTTGAAAAGAACAGTTTCAAGGATTAATTTGCAGACAGGTCTACTTGAACCATGTCAACATGGTGGCTCAAATGAAGAAGCTTTGAAATCGTATATTCAAAATAGTCTACTGAAATTAACTATATATCTTTTAGATATATTATATAGTAAAAGCAATATAAAAATTTATTTAATTTGTTTGGAATAATTGATTTGACCTAACTAGCAATTTTTTGTCAGGTTTGCCAAGTTGCTTTCCCAAGAAAGGAAGCTTAGGAAATCCAAGGCAGCTTTAACAGGCATAAGTTCAGAGCTCGAAAACGAAAGCTTTGTTTAAGAACGAAGGAGTAATTACAGTTTTAATTTTTTGTTAATTATATTAATTATATTATAAATATGAAGAATAAAAATTGAATATGAAGATCAAAATGACCCTACAATATTATTAGATCTTTATACTCTTAAAAGTTATATTAATAATACCTTCAATATTAATAACAAAGTTAGTTTTGTAACATTAAATTTGACTTGGAATTATCAAAAAATTTATTAAGGTACATATATCTAAATTCTTCACTTTACAAAGATAAGCTCTTTAACTTTCCATGCATATAATAATTTTTTTAAGCTAACATTTACGGTTCATACTTTTTATCTTCTCCTTCTATTTTTCTTAGCTTACATATTCAGATTGTTATTATTTCTAAATGCAATCATTTTCTTATAAATGTAATCATGATTCAAAGCGTTTTACCACCATTATACAAAATATATAATTTTTTCAATTTTGTACTAATTATATGGGATAGATGTACAGCGCGCGTGCCCAAAAACTAATATATGTATTAAGCGTGAGCTGTAAATAGATTTATTATGTGTGTATAGTTGGGGTTAATAGATGTAACCAATAGCAGTACTAGTTGATAGTGTTTGTTCTAGCAGTTGCATACATGTATAATACATAAATTCGATTTTTTTTACCTTACTATACAAAATATCTCAACTTATGCTCCATTTTATATATATATATAATATATATTAGCAAGTTGTATTATATTTACTTTTTACATTAACGGAATTCCAGCTTGAAGCTTGAAGTATAACGTGAAATGTTCCAAGTTAAAATTGCAGCTCTGTTAAAAGTCAGAAGCAAAGGCAAATAACAGGGCAAGATGCACTTCTTTCGTCGTTTTTTCTAGGCCAAATACATCAGCAACCCTTAAAGTTGTCCTAGCTTTTCACTTATACACACTATCTTAAGTCTATTATATTTGAACATCTCATATGTGCCATTTAGACACAAAAAGCTGACATAGCAAGTCAAGTGTTCCTCACATTTTCCAGGCGCGTGGAATGGTCCAAAAAACAAACTCCTCACCCTGTTTCTCTTTTTTTCTTTTTTCTATCCTCCTCTCCTCCATTTTTGAAATCCTTCGGAATATCTTCATCAAAACGGTATTTGTTGCTCTGTCCCACGTCAAAACTGTAACCGCAGAAGATTTAATTTAACTTGTATTAACCGGAATTAAGAAAGAACCCTCAGAGTGTAAAATTTATCCAGTTGAAGAACTTTTCTGCAACGAGCTACCATGGGTGAAGAAGTGAAGCTTTCTGAGTACGATTCTAGCAGTGGTAATAATGATGACAAAGTTTTTTGGGAGGTCGGACTTCCCGGCGTCGACGATCTCACGTCGTTGACTCTGCAGCTGATTCTGGCCGAACTTGCTTCTGCGGTCAGAATCTTGCCGGAATCCTCTAAGTCCATGAATGATGTAAATCGCGCTTCACAGAATAATTTTTCTTCTCTACAGAGATCTCAGATCAAATCCAGGGACGAAATGAAGAAGGTGGAGAGTTTTGCAAAGACAAAGTGGGGGGGAGGGGGGGGGGGTCGTCGAGAAGATGGCGGAAGGAAGAGATCATCGGAGATGATGACGAAGGGGTGGGGGCTGGTTCTTTTTTTATTTTATTTTAATTTATTTAAGTTAAATCCACGTGTCCTTTTCTTATTCGTCACTTTGGCATGTAAATTACATAAATCTTTTGTGTTTGACTGCCTATTAACTTTGTGTCTAAATGGCACATATGAGATATGGTTGAAGTGTTCAAATGGAACGGGCTTAAGCTAGAGTGTGTAAGTGAAAAGTGAGGAAAACTTTAAGGGGTTGCCGATGTCATTGGCCTTTTTTCTTTCCTTTTAAGAAAGTAATAATTTTTACTGTACATCAATTAACTAATTAACACTTTGTTTGGCTTATTGTTTTATCATTATTTTATGATAGGTTATAACTACCTTTTTCTTATGTTTTGATAATCTAACAAACTTAATGTCAAGAACCAGATGAGGAACCTGATCAACTTTTGGTACACATTCCAAGCGCATGAAAACAACTAGACTTAAGGTAGAGATATTCGTCAGAACCTCGGAAGTTAAAGAATCAACATGGGGAACAGATGGTCTCAGGTTCCCCTGATGATTGTACCAAGTCAACTCTCCATAGCTGAAAAATGACTAACTGCACACGCAACAGTATAGCACAGTGCATCAGTCACTTCCATTGGGAAGGAATTTGTACCAAAGTTGCTTACATCATTCAAGTGAA
The DNA here is from genome assembly GCA_005239505.1 of Nicotiana paniculata. Lineage (NCBI taxonomy): Eukaryota > Viridiplantae > Streptophyta > Magnoliopsida > Solanales > Solanaceae > Nicotiana > Nicotiana paniculata. The sequence goes on along the minus strand of ML358536.1, from coordinate 24,015 downwards.
GTTATCAATGTTATATTAACATTAAAGCAATGAAAAAACATCACTTGAACACTAGAGAATTTACTCAAGCTCTTCAACAGTGATTAAGCCTTCAGTCAACAATTCTCCAACGCATCAAGAACAAAGAATAACACTGCTACGGACCAGTTTCCACATCAAGTAATTGTATGTTAGTTGAGTTATAGCTTTGTAATAGTTCTTCAATAGTAATTCCTACTTTGCTTGTTTAGAAGCACAAATTAGAAGACTCTTGTAAATCATAAATTTCAGTGTTTGTGTCTTTGCTAGAGTTAGTCAAGTTGTGAAGTCTTTGCAATAGAGGTATTACAAAGTGGCTTATAATAGGTGTATTACAAGTTAATGAGAGATTAAGTAGTTAATTCCTAGGTTACATAGGTTGTAATCTGAAAGTTGCTCAGTAGTGAAGTTGAAATCCTACAAATGTAGGTCGTGATTTTTGATCTCGTTGAGCTGGGAATTTTCGTAACAACTCTAAGTGTTATTTACATTCTGCTATGTGTGTGTGTGAGCAATCTTTGGAAACTAATAGAGAACCTGGTTCTCTATATAATTTGGTGGACCCTCGAATTCTATCAATTGGTATCAGAGCTGTTTCTTTCTATCAGGTTAACACCTAGAAAGGATCCTCATGGCAGCTCCACCAAACTTTGAAGAAGATCAGTCTACCTACAAGACACCTAGGTTCAATGTTCAGTACTTTGGGTGGTGGAAGACTAGGATGCACGACTTCATCATGGCTGAAGATTCTGAGCTATGAGATGTCATCTATGACAGACCCTTTGTCCCTACCAAGAACCTTGGCGACCCAGCTATAGCCATCCCCAAGATGAGAAAGGAATTCCATGACCCTGATCGAAAGGCCATAGAAAAGAATTTTCGTGCAATGAAAATTCTTGTTTGTGGCATTAGTCCTGATGAATACAACAGGATATCCGCATGCCAACCAACAAAAGAAATCAGGGAAGTTTTGCAGACAGCTCACGAGGGAACAACATAGGTGAAGCAATCCAAGATCGACATGCTCACAACAGAATATGAGCTCTTCATGATAAATGATGATGAATATATCCAAGATACGCACACTAGATTCACCTCCATCATCAATGAACTTCACTCTCTTTGTCAAATTATTCCCAGAAACAAGCTTGTCCAAAATGTCCTTAGTATACTGCCCAGCTCTTGGGAAAGCAAAGTAAACGCCATTACAAAGGCAAAGGACTTGCAGACACTGACCATAGATGAACTTGTTGGAAACTTGAAAACTTATGAAATGAAGAAGAAGGACAATGAAAGAAGAGAGCCCAAAAAAAGAGAAGAACTTGGTACTGAAGACAAAACAACAATGACTCAAGTGGTGAAGATGGTGATATAGCATACCTGACAAGAAGATTTAAGAAAATGGTTGGCAGGAATGGAGGTATTCCAAAAAGTGGCAGTTCTAGCAAGCCAAAATATTATGACCTCTGTCATAAATTTGGCAAGCCAGGACACTTCATTAAGGACTGTCCTCTCCTAAATCTAGATCAATTCAAGCACAACTCAGACAAAGCATCCAAGAGGAACCCTGTTCCTGATAAACGCTTCAAGAGAAGGAATGCCGCTGACAATGTTGTGAAGCAAGCTCTTGCAGCATGGGGAGACTCCTCTAGTGAGCCTGGAGAAGAAAATGATCATGGTGATAGTTCAATGATGGCAATGAAAAGTAAAGCAACTGAGTATGACTCAAATTTTGCTTTGATGGCTCAATCTGATGATGATGAAGATGAAGACGATGATGATGTAAATTTTCTGGATGTTCAAAAAAATCTGAAATCTTATTTACCTAAAAAGCTCATGTCATTAGCAAATGTATTAATTGATGATTAACATAGTCTTATAAATGATTAAGATGCATTAACTATGGAATTAGGAGAAGTTGAGCAAACCATAGAATACCTAGTAGTCGTTGTAGTTGATTTGAAAGAAATAATAGAGAACCTGAAAAATGAAAAGAATGCCTTAGATGAAAAATTGCAAGTATAGAATATGAAAGAGATGATCTAATGGTTGTTGTGGTAGACTTAAAAGAAACCATTGAGTGTGTAAGTAAGGAAAAATAAGTCTTAATTGAGAAAGTTTCTAACATTGATCAAGAGAGAGATGACCTAGTAGTGGTGGTAGTAGACTTGAAGGAGACAATTGAGAAACATAAAATGGAGAGTAGACCTAGAAATTCTCAAAAGAGAATGTAAGTTAAGTGAGACACACATTAAGCTTCAAAATGAGTTAAATTCAGTGAAGTCTAGTCTGTGTGCTGAGCTTGAGAAGAACAAACAACTTCAGGAAGAACTAGGAAGAGTGAAGAGTGGTCTTGAAAAATCACTCAAGTGGACCTGGTCCTCTGATGCTTTTACCTGCCATGTACACTAACAATGGGGGGAACATGTAGGGAATTGGTTTCAAAGGGATAAGGCTCCCTACAACCCACATAGCGAGTATGTTACTGTACCCGATAATTGGCTATGTACCCACTGTGTCAACAATGGGCACCTCAAGGAAAACTGCAAGGCCAGGGTTCAGTCTTATTAGAAAAATAAAGTTTTTCTAAGCAAGCAACAACTGCTAGAGGACCTGGTCCTTCACATAGAAAACGCGTGCTACCTGTTTGGACTAAAAGAGCACTCATTCATCCCTTCCCTCATTGCAAGGGACCCAAACTTGTTTGGGTTCCTAAATCTAACCCTTGATTTACTTGTGCAGGGAGCAGTGAAGGGGAGCAGCCAACAATGGTACATGGACAGTGGTTGCTCAAAACACATGACTGGAAATACAATCAATTTTCTTTTATTGAAAGCCCTGTAAAGAGGGAGTGTATCCTTTGGAAATAAAAAAAAAAGGATACATTCTAGAAGTTGGAAAGATTGGTAAGTCACTCACTCACTCAATTGAAAATGTGTACTATGTCAATGTTCTGAAGTACAGTCTCTTGAGTGTTTCTCAGAGAAGTGACAAGGGAAATAAAGTGGAATTTTTGTCAAAAATATGCACAGCCACAAATGTGGTGACTATTGAGGTGGTGCTAGTAGCCAAAAGATACAAGAATATTTATGTTGTTGTTTTTGAGTCCGTGCAAAGTGGTGATCTAAGCTGTTTGAGAGCTGTTGATGATGATGCTGAGCTATGAGACAGAAGGCTGAGGCATGCAAGCTTTTCATTGCTGAACAAACATGTCCATAAGGACCTGGTTCGTGGTCTACCCAAGTCAAGCTTCAAGGAACACAAAGTGTGAGATGTTTGTGCAAAAGGAAAGCATGTCAGATCTTCATTCAAGCCCAAAAAGGAAGTCAACACCTCAAGGCCACTTGATCTTCTTCATATGGATCTATGGGGACCAATGAGGGTGCCAAGCAAAGGAGGAAAAAGATATATCTTTGTGATAGTGGATGACTACTTCAGATTCACTTGGACCTTTGTCAAGAAGATCTAAGTGAAGATGGGAATAAATGTGGCTTGCATCAGACCAGATCATGGGACATAGTTTGATAATGCCAGATTTGATGAATTCTGTATTGAAAATGTCATTACTAATAACTTCTCAGCTCCAAGAACACTACAGAAAAATTGTGTTGTGGAAAGAAAGAATAGGACTCTTGAAGATATGACAAGGAAAATGTGAATTGACAGTGGGATTGCAAAGAATTTCTTGGCAGAAGCTGTCAATACTGCTTACTATTTGGTGAACAGGTGCATGATCAGGTCCCTTTTAAACAAAACACCTTATGAGTTGTTGAATGGAAGAAAGCCCAAGCTGACTCATTTGAGGACATTTGGCTGCAAATGTTATGTTCTCAACAATGGCAAGGATCAACTTGGAAAATTTGATGCCAAAAGTGATGAAAGAATCTTCATGGGTTACTCGTCTCAAACAAAATCTTAGAAAGTTCACAACAAAAGAACTCAATGTGTTGAGGAGAGTGTACATGTGATCTTTGATGAGTCTCTCCTCTCTTTTGAGAAGGACAGGAATGCTGATCAAGATGGAGAACCCTTATTGGTTCCAGGTGAAGTTATTGACATGGAAAATGGGAAGGCAGACATGATGAGTCATGTCAAGGAATCCAGTGAAGATGATACAACTACTTCTCCATCCATCAGAGAGGAACCTGGTTCCACGATCACAACAATTGAAGCTGGAAATAGAGTTGTTGATGCAGTCCAAGGTACTCCACTTGCTGAAGTAAGACCGACCAAGAACCTTAGTCAGATATACCTGGTTCCTCCACCAATGAGATTCAAGTACCAAATTGGAAGAACAAAAGCTCGCATCCTCTTGACAACATAATCATCGCTCTTGACTCACGAGTTCAAACCAGATCAAAAGCTAGAAATTCACTTGCCTTTTCGGCCTTTCTTTTCGAAATAGAACCCAATAATATCAAAGACGCATTGAAAGATGCAGACTGGACCACAATCATGCAAGAAGAGCTACATCAATTTGAGAGAAACAAGGTATGGCACCTGGTTTCTAGACCTGCAGATCGTACCATCATAGGGACCAGGTGGGTATTCAGGAACAAACTTGATGAGTTTGGAAATACAACAAGAAACAAGGCAAGACTTGTAGTTGAAGGCTACAATCAGGAAGAAGGGATTGATTATGATGAAAAATTTGCTCGAGTTGCTTGAATGGAGGCTACCAGAATTATTATTGCCTTTGCATCTCATATGGAATTCACATTGCAAGAAATTGCCTGGCACTAGGATTGATTAAAATCCAACTGAGGACCAGGTTCCCAGTTGATTGGCTATGAGACATGTACATGTAAAGTTAGCTAAAAGTGTTTTCAGTCAAAGTCTAACTCATTTCTATACCATTACAGATAGACACACATGATGATCACAGAGTAGCTGATGCAATACATATTGGTAAAAGGGGTTAAGCTTACACTTGCAAGACTTGTCAGGGGACCTGGTTCTCCTGACACATGTTAGTAGCTTCTTTGTTTTCTCATACACAATTTTGAAGGAACAAAAAAACAATGCCACATCATTAGCATGTTAGTCTCTTTACTTTGTGTCTTTCAATCGAAGCGTCTCACCTGCTACTGAACGTCCCGATTCCCCAAGCAAAAATGCCGCCGTTTCATAACCGGTCCCTCACTTTGATAAATACATCCATCATTTCACAACATTTCACTTTCAATTTTAAAATTTTCACTTCATCTTCTCTCTTCTCAAACCACTAATCCTTCTAGTAAAACTTCACCATGTCTAAGAATCAAGAGAATTCCAGTGTCCTCAATAATACCCCCATCGAGTCCACACAAGTTACAACTCCAACGGTAGACTCCTCACCCAACACAACCACCAGTCCAAACCTTAGAACAAAGTCTTCCCCACGCTCTACTTCCTCTCCTACCCACTCAGATCCTGGTCCTTATCAAAATCAAGAAACCTCGACTCCAAGAAAGTCTGTGGATATCAATCCTCCTCCAGTTTTGCCTGCAAAACAGAGTGAACAGGGTAATTTAGTTAAAGAGGGAATCAGAACACATCAACTCTCACCATGCAAGAGATTAGTCCTGACAATTCTGAGATAACTATGACAGGACGTGATTCTACAGGTAACACTCCTCCTCCTGTTGAGATTTCTATAGAACCACAAGAAAAGGAGGCAATAGAAAATATTCTCTCCATCACATCTGAAGGGGTTGTTGTAGAGGAAAGTGGG
>ML358536.1:0-18278 GCA_005239505.1 Nicotiana paniculata | reverse complement strand
GGGGGGGGGGGGGGGGAGGTTGAGCCTCAGGGATAACAACCTCAGCCCATAGAAGAAGGAGTATAACTTGTTTTAATTGAAAAATCGGCACCGGGTGATACTACGGGGGTCCCTCATGATGGACCTGATCCATCCACGGAGGATCCAAGTTAGGGGTCATCTCCCCAGTGTTGATCCTGCTCCTTATCCCTACTTCTATGTTGAGCCCCTGAAAATGGCGGTGCCTGAGATGCAGTCTGACAGTGAAGAAGAGTTAGATGATATGGTGATTAGCAGTTTTATCAGGGTTAGAAGTAAGCCAGTGGAAACTCCAGAGCCACCCTCTAAGTGACCTACTACACGGTTGCAGAAAAAGGAGGCTCTAGAGTCTGCTCTCAAAAAGAGCCAAAGGAGTCAAAGAAGGAGAAAGTTGGTCAAGGATGGAAAACCTGTACATGAAAAGGATGTTCGTGTGGTGATGGTGGATGAGGAGGAAGAAGAGGAACTTAGTTCCTTGGTTCGAAAGCCCCTAATGCATAAGAACTCCCTCTCTCAATCCAAAAGTCACACTTCTACAAGTGTTAAGGGTCCTTCCAAGAGTGCTGATGCTGCTTCTAGTGAAAAGTTTGTGAAGAATTCTGGTGACAAGACATTGAAGGAGAGTAGTGACAAGTTTGATGATGAAGAAGTGGAAAAGTTTGGTGAATATGTGCATGAAAGGTAAGTGGAGAAGGGAAAGTCCATTTGCAAGTCAGTGAAAAGAAAGATGGATGATGATGAGGAACTTGGTTCCTCCAAGAAAGCAAAAGTTGGTGAGTGTCTGAGTTCTGGGAAAGAGAAGCTGAAATATTAGAAAGTGTTGTGGGACCGCACGTTTGCCCTTAAGATTTTGGAGATGGCTGGGATTAGGCAGTTGGTAGAAATTTGTGAGTTCTAGTAGTGGAAACATTTTTTCACAGTTGATGTACCAAAGGTGTATGATGAGGAGGTGTAGAGTGTTTATGCAGACCTCTTCAAAGTTGAACATAATCATATTTGTGCATTAGTAAATGGGGTGGACATAGTGATAGAATCTGTTGCGTTGGGGTCAATCCTTGGGGTTCCTGCTGAAGGGTTGTCATCTGTTCAGGGTGCCTGCGCGTCAAATTTCAGAAATGCCATTATCAAGGAAAAGACAATCCAGCAGGGGGAACGGGTGCATAAGAAGGCACTCCTTCCAGTCTATCAGTTGCTTTTTGAGATGGTTAACAAGGTACTGCTTCCCCGTGCTGAGAGGAGATCTATCACATCCAAAGCTGACCTAGTTCTTATGGAAGCCCTGGATAGTTTTACCACCATAAGTCTGCCTGGGATAATGATTGAGCACATGTAAAAGGTGGCAGATTTTAAGGATGGAAACCATGGGCTACCTTACGGGTTCCTTCTCACAAAGGTCTTCAAGTTTTTAAGGTACCTATGGGACAGTCCAAAGTAGGCTCCAAGAAGCAAACCTTCTCCAAGACCACCCTTGTGGAGTGTGAATGTATTGACAAAGTGGGAGGAGTTGGAAGCACCTCTACCATCTCTCAACTAATAAATGCTCAAAACAGTGCCACAGAGGAGATAAGAAAGTTAAAGGAAAGGAACACCATTTTGGATAATTAGCTCAGTCAGTTACAAGAGGCACCAAGTTCTAGTAGTTCTCACAACGCAGAGGTTGCCCGCCTGACGAAGGAAAATGCTGAGCTCAGGAAACAGGTTGAGGACCTTAAGGAAAGACTGCTCAATGAGCAAATGTCCGCGAATGATCGAATGGATCTTGTCCTCAAAACCCTTGCCACCTCCTCGAAGCCCTCTTCCTCCAATGTCCCTTAAGAATTGTCCCCTCAGTGTCCAGTTTCCAGTGTCTATCTTTTAAGTATGTTTTGATGATGTTTTGTTTCTGGTACTTGTTTTTGTTCTATTGGAATTGTGGATGGTAACAATGATTCTGCTACTGACTGTAAAATCCAAACATGGTTTATGCAAGATTTTTGCCTTTTTTTGTTTATGCTATTGCTCTATTGTATCTATTTTCTATCATGTTGTGGGCACACAAGTGGCATGAGTTAACCACGCCAGACTTCTTTATGCTAATTTTTTTTGTGCGTGCTTTTTATGATGCCAAAAGGGGGAAGATGTTTGCATAATTTAATAATGAGGTGCATTGATTAAGGGGGCATTAGATTAAGGAGGAACTCACTGAAGGTTCCTGGTGCACTATCTGGTTTCTGTGGTTCTTCGTAGGCTTTTTAATTATAATTTGTCATCATTAAAAAGGGGGAAATTGATAGGTTATAAGTACCTTTGTTTTATATTTTGATGATCTGACAAACTTAATGTCAAGAACCATATGAGGAATCTGATCCACTTTTGGTACACATTCCCAAGCACATGAAAACAACCAGACTTAAGCTGGAGATGTTCGTCAGAACCTCAGAAGTTAAAGAATCAACATGGGGAACAAATGTTCTCAGGTTCCTCTGGTGATTGTACCAAGTCAACTCTCAACAGCTGGACAGTGACTGACTGCACATGCAACAGTACAAAACAATGCATCGGTCACTTCCATTTGGAAGGACCATGTATCAAAGTTGCTTACATCATTCAAGTGATGTCATCAATGTTATATTAACATTAAAACAATGAAAAAACATCACTTGAACATTAGAGAATTTACTCAATCTCTTCAACAGTGATTAAGCCTTCAGTTAACAATTCTCCAGTGCATTAAGAACAAAGAACAACACTGCTACATACCAGCTCCCACATCAAGTAATTGTATCTCCTTAGTTGAGTTATAATTTTTTAATAGTTCTTCAATTGTATTTTGTACTTAGCTTGTTTAGAAGAATTGATTAGGAAACTCTTGTAAATCATAACTTCAGTGTTTGTGTCTTGGCTAGAGTTAGTCAAGTTGTGAAGTCTTTGTAATAGAGGTATTACAAAGTTCCTTGTAATAGGTGTGTTACAAGTTAGTGATGGATTAAGTACTTAATTCCTAGGTTACATAGGTTGTAATCTGAAAGTTGCTTAGCAATAAAATTTAAATTCTACAAGTGTAGGTTGTGGTTTTTAATCCCATTAGGCTAGGAATTTTCCACATAAAAACTCTAAGTGTTATTTACATTCTGCTCTGTGTGTGTGTAATTTGTGGAAATTAATAGAGAACCTTGTTCCCTATATAGTTTGGTGGACCCTCGAATTCTATCATTATATATAATGTATCGTTTCATATTATATTATGTATTTTACTATATTATTTTTTGGAGGCAAAAAGGCCTCTTGGCCAGTTAAACTTGCACCCGATTGCCAAGCCGGTAAACAAACTTAAAATTTTCCCATTAGAACACTTTAACTCGACAGAATATTAGTATTCATTCCGTCAAGTTAAAGTGTTCAAATGGAAAAATTATAACTTTTTTTACCAGCTTGGAAATCGGGTGAAAGTTAAGTGCCCAGGAGGCCTTTTTTCCTTTTTTTGATATACGGTTTGGATAGATCACATGATCTAAGAAGGTATCATGGATGAAACAATGTGAAAGGATCCAAACCCCGATAATCGTTCTTGGGGTTTGAACCTATAAAAGTTTGAACAAATCCGAGTAATTGATATTAGATTTTGAACCTATAAATGTTTGAACCATCGTTGATGGGGTTTGAACTTTAGAAGTAATGAACCTTAGCATATTGTGCTATAGTTTCACATATAATACAATTTTTAACTCCAACACATTTTAATGAAGTTCGGCTTGCCAAAACTTCAAAATCCAATAACGTTTGCTGGAATTGTCTGTGTTTTAGTTGATGTTTGAACTCTAGCAGAGTATACTAGTGTTCCACTTTGAATTCTAGCATCAGTTGCTAGACTTGTGTCTATGATTTAGTGTTGGGGTATAATTTTTTTCCAAATTTGTACTTACACATTAATGAGTAGCTACTTTGCCAATACAATTTAAAAATATGGCTAAACATTAATAGCCGACTTAAAAAGTTGTTATGTACCAATTTTCCTCGTATTTAGCACCCTTATTTAAAGAAAAGATGGTTTTATAAATTTATAAAGCTTAATTGCCTTAGAGTCAATTTTATACACGTGAAAATGATAGGAAATAAAAAGACGTAAGCTGGAGTTGTGAATCAACTCTTCAGAAGTCAAGAATCAACAAGGAGAATAGATGGACATCAGTTCCCTTGGTGATCGTACTATTCAACTCTCCTACATCGATAAGGTTGTTGCCTACACATGTAACAATCCGAACAATGTAGTATTCAACTTCATTGGGAATGATCCTATACCATTCATTCTTGCATCATTCAAGTGATTTTGCCAATGTTATATTAACATTAAACCAAAGACAAAACATCACTTGAACATTGAAGAATCCATTCAAGCACTCTCCACAGTGATTAATCATCTTCCATGCGATTCTCAAGAGCATCAAGAAAAAAGAACAACATAGCAATGGACCCGTTCCCTGTATTGAGTTATTACATGTCCTTAGTTGTGTTTTGCTTTTGTTAAAGTTATCTACTTGTAATTCCTACTTAGCTTAGTTAGAAGCATTGTTTATGAAACCTTTTTAAATCATAAACCCTTGTGTTTGTGTCTTGGCTAGAGTTAGTCAAGTTGTAAAGTCTTTGTAATAGAGTTATTACAAAGTGTCCAGTAATAAAGTTGTTACAAGTTAATGAGGGATTAAGAGTTAATTCCTAGGTTACAATAGATTGTAATCTAAAGTTTGCTCAGTAGTGAAGTTGAAATCCTACAAGGGTAGGTCGTAATTTTTAATCCCGTGAGCTGGGAGTTTTTCACGTAAAACTTCTTTGTGTCGTTTACTTACTATTGTGTTCAGTGGAAACTAATAGAGAACCTGCTTCTCTATATTATTTGGTGGACCCTTAAATTCTATCAATTGGTATCAGAGCATGTTCTTTCTATCGGGCTAACACCTAGAAAGAATCCTCATGGTTGCTCCACCAAACTTTGAAGAAGGTCAATCTACCTACAGGCCACCAAGATTCAATGGCCATTACTACGGATGGTGGAAGACTAGGATGCACGACTTCATCATGGCTGAAGACTCAGAGCTCTGAGATATCATCTGTGGTGGACCCTTCGTCCCTACAAAAACCAGTAGCGACACAGCTGTAACAATCCCCAAAACAAGAAAGGAGTTCAATGATGCTGACCGCAAGGCCATAGAAAAGAACTTTCGTGCAAAGAAAATTCTTGTCTGTGGTATCGGTCCTGATGAATACAACAGGATCTCAGCATGCTAATCTTCTAAGGAGATCCGGGAAGCTCTCCAAATAGCCCATGAGGGAACAACACAAGTCAAGCAATCAAATATTGACATGCTTACCACAAAATATGAGCTTTTCAGAATGAAAGATGATGAATTCATTTAGGACATGCATACTCGGTTCACCTCTATCATCAATGAGCTTCACTCTATGGGTGATGCGCTCAAATTGCACCTCAATAAATAGTGTAAAGCGGTTGATGTCAAATATAATAACACAACTGGGTTGGGGTCGAATCCCACAAGGAATATGTGTGAAAAGATTATTTGGGTAGTGTGAAACTTGACTTAAATCGTAATTCTATTCCATTAGCTAAAAAGAGTGTTGTAATTGAGTGAAATGAAGGCAAGCATAATATTGTGAGATTGTAATTAATTTGATTAAACAAACCAAGGTTGTGGCCCCTCCAATGGAATGTAACGCTATCAGTGTTAATATGATATATTTCTAATGGTAGGTCCTTTGATAAGAAAATGATTTCTAAATTACTACTCAATATTTTCCAATAGTTGAGCATTATTTTCTCTTTATGATTTTTTCAAATATAAAAGAGTTGCAATTAAGAATAATCAATCTATGCCAAATAGAATCCACTTATTCCTAAACGATTCTATTAAACAAGGTTTAATACCTTGAGTTTTTTATATTCACTTCTACCAAACCCTAACCCACTTTTCCAAGTAAAGTAAGAGTAAAATAGAATTTATTAATGTTTGAAACCACCAAAAATAAATGAAGAATGAGAACTGAATAAATATTAACCAACCATTATGTATATATTCAATGGTAAACACCAATTAACATTACACTCATTTAAGGTCCACAACCTTAGTATATAAGACTAGCTACTCATACTTAAATACAAGGATAAAACAATATTAAAGTTACAAAGCTTACGAAAGTGCAAGAATCTTTCTTCTAAAGCTTCCAAAATAATGGAATATTCAATGCCTTCAATTGTAGTCTCCTTTTCAGACAAGATGACCCACAAAAACCCTAGTAAATCTATTTATAGTGGGCTAAAAGTCAGAGTCAAAATTGGACAAAAGTGTCCCTGCAGAGCATTTATGCGACCGCATACTAGTCTCAGATCATGTATGCAGTCCGCATATCTTTGAAATCATCGCATAATCTCAAGTCTCCAAACCCAGCTTTTGACTGCATTTCAATTATGCGGTCCGTATATCCATTATGTGACCGCATATTCCTCTACAGAAGTGCTTCTCACCTTTCTTGATTTCAGTTATGTGGTCCGCATAAGCGCTATGCGACCCCATAATGGATCAGATTTTCTCCTCTTCATTTAACCAAAAATATGCTTCAGTCTGCTATGGTTATGCGGTATGCATATGCTTTATGCGACCGCATACTTGCATCATTTCTGCCCTTTTGTGGATTTTTGACTTCTTTTCCATGTTTTTGGGTCCTCAAGCCTCATGCACTGCAAAACACCAAAACTTTATAAGAATTAACTAAAAATGCATTGAAGGATGGAATAAAGTTTATGTAATTGGTATCAAATGTGCCGAAATTCTACGGCACATCAACACCCCCAACTTAAACTCTTGCTTGTCCTCAAGCAACTAGAACAAAAATTATCCTATCCTAAACTCTTACCGACAAGTCACAAAACAGTAGTGACCGTAGATGGTACTGACTGTCAGTTAACAAGCATGTAAATTCATTTATTGACCCTTCATGGAAGACAAATATCACTTAACAATGCCGCCAATCAACTTGTGGACTTTGAGTCTCGACCAAACTGACAAAATGTTACTCACAGCTAAGTGCACTTGTATTCTACTTTAAGAACCTAACTTATGTTAAATATTGCAATTCATGCGTGCTCATGACAAAGAAAATCCAAAACTCACACATATTTATAAGGGATGCAATCAAACACTCTTTCACTCGGAACGAAAGCTACATATTACAAGTATCAGTCCATATGCTTGCCCTTATTTTAACTTGTTTCTATCTCAGGAATGATTGGTTGTAGATCACCTAGGACTTTTCGCAGGTTGCAATGTAGGCTTTGGGACGGGTTTGATGAATATCTAGGAACGTAGTGGCTATACCCTCCTTGAACTTTACATATAATTTGCTTCTTTACTACATAGCATTTATTGACCTCGAGTTACCAACATCGAACCACCTCAAAGTGTTTCTTCAATTTCTACAAGACTCCACCACTTTTTTTTTTTTATATATAAAAGCATTTCTTTTTGGAGCTTGAGTTTCTTCATATATACACGACTTTGAGGAACCTTTTTTTTTTTACACACAGTGTTCAACCTTTCCAATTTCCACTTTGTACCGGCACCCCCCAACTTAGTCTTTTAGCCTCTTTCTTACTCGTTCAAGGAGGGTTAGGTTCAAAAGAAGGAATTATTTCACAATGGGGTAAATTTTTATAATGTTGTAGCCAAAGAAAAGGTTAAAGGCTCAACGGAGGTAACTAGGGTAATTTATGTACGGGGAGGTCAATTTTTGGTCAAAATTGGCTAGCAGTCACAAAGATAACCTAAGATCATCTCAGTACCTAACCATTAGCCTGAGATTTGCACAAAGCAACCAACCGGGCAAGTTCTAGACATCACAAGTTAAGCATGCACATTATTTACACAATTCCTCACTCACTCACGACGCATGAACTGTTCGACTTAACATAGTTCCATCCCTCAAGTGAATGCAAGGCAACTCACAGCTTTTATCACATTATATGTAAGATTCTGAGTAAACATAAAGTCAAAGAGCGAGCCTCAAGTTCACAAGAATGACTAACCATACAAAATTGTTTTTTTTCTTATTTTTATATACCATAGAAGGAAAGGTACAATTTATTCACAAAAATTTCCTTACATGATTGAAACTTGTTCCATGCTACTGCCATGGTTATACTATTATACCCTTAGAAAAGAACCCGACGAAGAAAAATCAAGGGGAATTCATTACTAGATAACAGTCTATACTATTAAATAAAAAGGATTTATGCACATTTTTTCATACAACTGTTTACACAAAATATCTACCCCACCCCCAACTTATGAGCATGCATTGTCGCTAGTGCATAAAAATTGAAAGGCAAAGTTTAGGGGCTTCCTGGGGCGCACTAGGCGCTCGGAGGGGTTGGAGCATGATGGGCAGCGTGGGATCAACTCCTGGCTCTGTGGCATTAGCAAGCGAAGCCTCAGACTGTGTGGTAGTTGTCTCTGAGGCTGGAGCAGGAATCTCCACCTACTGTGAGGCTGAAATAGGAGTTTTGGAGCTACTGGACTCTCCCAGTGATGCCTGTGAGGTCGCTGGATGTGCCTTGGTGACAATGTCAGCAAGTGAACGTGCAATTGCTTTCTGCATGTCTTCTTCCTCTACAAAATGAGCCTCTATAGAAGCAGCTACATGCTTACCCTTATAGGCCCGCTGACCCTTAGTCTCCTCTACCATTGCATCCTCATCGGTATCCTCATATTCAGTCTCTCCGTCATCAGATTCTTCTTCCGACTCTCTAGAATCCTCCTCTGAAGAAGTGTCAATGTGGACAATGGAAGCTGGAGCCTTTGAAGTCTCATCACCCTCTGCCTTCAGGGCTGTCATGATGTTTGAGAAGTCCAAATCTAAGCCCGGAATGGAGGTGCCTGTGCCCTGCTCACTGCCCTCCGGAAGGAGGGAAGTCAAATCAAATTCCAATTTCTACAGCTTGTGGAGCTCTGCTTTCAGCTCATTAACATCTTTCCTAAGTTGTGGCACATCTCCAACCTCGCCTCACTCAACCTTTTCAAGTCGCACTTCAAAGTGTGTTAGGCGATCTTCATATGATTTATGCTATTTTTGAAGCGCACTCAGTGAGGCTTGGATAGGGGCCAGTGCTTGCCTGATGAGATTTGGGAGTTCCTTTGTCAGCCGGTCTACCTTGGCGTTGGCATGCTGGGCTAGTAGACCCAGCTTTGAGAGAGCTGGCAAGGAAGCAGGTGGCTGTGCACTGCTTGGCTGAGGAGTGGCTAAGGAAACAGCTGGAGCAGCAAGAGTAACAAGAGTGTCAGGCAGTGATGGGGGAGCAGGAGCAGGTGCTGGTGAGTCTGATGAATGAAGAAGTGAGGTCTCAAGCTGGATGTCCGTCTCCCTGTCTACTGCATCACTTATCCGAGTGATGTCAATATACTGGAGAGTCTTCTCAATACGATCATTCTTCGGGACCGGGGGGAGACGCTTACAGACTTGCAAAGAGCCGTGATCAAATACTGGAAAGGAAGAGAGGTTTGCTTTTGGTTTTCTCTGATTTTTAGCTCCTTGAAAATAATGTGTCCCACATCAATCTTGATGCCCGACATGATGCATGCAATGACGAGTGCCTTTTCAATGTTGATGTCTGTCTCATTCCTAGTCAGTATTAGCCGGGAACAAACAAAGCCGAGCCAATATCGGGCCTCCTAGGTGAGATCCCATTTATAAATCTTGTGGTGCGGGTCAATCCAGGAGAGGGTCCCCTTTGCTATGAGAGATGCAATCCAAGCACGCTCATTGGCTTTGTTGGTTACTTTTTCAACATACAACGCTGTGCCTGAAGACCAGTCCTCAAAGAATAGATCATTAATGGTGCATGTGTCACAGAGAACCTGAACCCCTCGAACTAGGAAGGATTTCAAAAATATCCTATTCCTCATTTGCTCAGCATTTCTTGAGGCAGCATAGGAAGCATAGAACTCCCTCACAAGTGTTTCATTGTAATCATCTAGGGCGTCAGTGAAGAACCCCCATTTTCTCTTCTGAATGTTTTCAATTATGTGAGGGTAGTTCTCTTTTAGACAATTCAGGCTTAACTTCTTCTCCTCAAGAATGTTTCTCTTTTTTATCCCCTCTTTGTATAGGTTCCATGAGCCTGGGACCCCAAACCTCAGATCTTCCCCGCTCTTCCGTCGTGATTCAGCTTGTAGGTCAACGGATGGCAGTCTGTGCCTCCTCCTCTTCAGACTGGGAGGAGTGCTCAGAAGTGTTGCGGGTGGCTACCGGCCATGGACGTTTGGACTGTTGTGTTTGTTGGCTCAGAGCAGCTCTTTTATTTCCACGAACAGGTGGTGATCGCGTTGCAAGAGATTTATTTGGTGCCATTCCTACAATGAAATAGTGTGTGAGTGGTGGGCATATCATAAAAATCATGTGGGGGAAAATAATAGAAAAAAAAAACTTATGCGATGGGTTATCCGGTCGCATATCCACTTTGAAGACTGCAAACCCATCGCAAAATTGCACACCCAAGAAGTGAGGAACTATGTGATCGCAAAAATCACTGCAAGACGAGTTTTGCGGTCGCAAAGCTATCACGGAATTTCTCACAAGAAAGCAGTTGATCTGACCGTGTGTGCGGAAACTACGTGGTCCACAAAATAACTTTGCGACCACATAATCTATCGCATGATTCCAATTAGCCAGGCCACCTAGGGTTTTGTTTGTGACGGCTTTGCAGACCGCAAACCAAATCTGCGGCCCACAAAGATCATCTTCCTCAGTCAGCAATGGTCAAGCCTCTCCACAAATTGACCCACGAATCTCTAACACAGGTTTCCACCGCATAAGTTTGAGGAAAAAAAAGGTAGATGGAGTACAATAAATTTACATTATGCAACGAATCCACAAGAAAAAGGGGAAAGAATCACATACAAGATGTCAAGGCAAGATGAAGATGAAATCTGAGTTATGAGAAAGGTGAATTCCTTAATGCTGATCCTTGTTATGTGATTGTTGTGCATGATTAAAATGTTTTTGGCTTTTCTTTTGTTTTTTCTTGTTTTTGTATTTTTTATTTTGTGAGAGTTGTTCAGTGTTTATGTGCGAGAGAGAGATTGATAGAATGCAAAAGGTTAGGGAGTTATACCTAACAGTTTTGCGGTGGGCAAGCGGTCGCATAACACATTATACGGTCCCATATGTGTTATGCGATGACTTTATAAATGGGTTGCTTACCTTCTTTTTGCGATGCCTTTTGCGGTCACATAGTTGTTATACGGGCCGCATATCTTGAACCATCACCACATTTTTGCATACCCAACTTCCCAAATTCTCTGACCGTGTCTGCGACCACTATGCGGTTCGCAAAGTCATTGTGCGACCACATAGTTGCCGCAAACCCCTGATTCATTTTTTCTTCACGTGCCTCAGTCTTTGCACCCTGTTTCATGGTATTATGGGCTACCTGCAATCTAATACACATGTTAAGCTGTTCAACACTAACAACTAAATCTACAAAAATGGAAAACTAACAAAAAATGTTACCACGCATGGGTTGCCTCCCAAGAAGCGCTTGATTTAACGTCGCGGCACGACGATGTTTGTCCCTTTTGGGCTACTCAGTGGTGGGGGTTGGACTATACTTGAGAGAAAATTTCTCTACCAAGTGCTTGTCTCCTGTTGTGCCGAGGTAATGCTTAACTCGTTGGCCATTTACTTTGATAGTTCGAAGTCCGTCCTCCGACTCTAATTCAATAGCACCGAAAGAGGACACATTCACAACTTTGAACGGGCCAGACCATTTGGATTTGAGTTTACCCAGAAATACCTTGAGTCTCGAGTTGAAGAGAAAGACCAAGTCACCAGATTTGAATTCCCGCTTCAGGATCTTCTTGTCATGAACAAACTTCATTCTTTCCTTATACATGGTTGCACTCTCATAGGCATGGAAACGAAATTCTTCCATCTCGTTGAGTTGTGCCATTCTCAAATTAGAAGCTTCGGCCCAATCAAGATTCAACTTTTTCAAAGCTCACATGGCTTTGTGTTGAAGATCCACGGGTAAATGACACGCCTTAACAAATACTAACCGGTACGGTGAAGTGCCAATAGGATTCTTAAATGTTGTGCGATATGCCCAAAACGCATCATCTAGCTTCCTTGGTCCTATTTGCATTGACGGTTTTTGCTAGGATGTTTTTAATCTTCCTGTTGGAAACTTCAACTTGACCACTTGACTGAGGATGATAAGGTGTGGCCACGTTGTGCTTTATGCCATACTTTTCGAGCAGCCCGGTGAAAGCCTTGTTGCAAAAATGAGAGCCACCGTTGCTAAGGATGGCCCAGGGAGTACCAAATCGCATGAATATGTTTTTCCTTAAGAATGAAGTCACACTCCTTGCCTCATTGTTGGGAAAGGATATTGCTTCGAACCACTTGGAGACATAGTCCACGGCCACTAAGATATATTTCATGCCACAAGAACTCACAAAGGGGCCCATGAAATCGATCCCCGACACATCAAAGATCTCGACCTCCATTAAAAAATTCATAGGCATCTCATGCCTTTTAGAAATTGATCATTGCCTTTGACATTGATCAAAAGCCTTGACCATTTGATTTGCGTCATGGTAGATCGATGGCCAATAGTAGCCATATTCAAGAACTTTTGCCGCCGTCTGATTTCCTCCATGATGACCCCCAACCAGGGAGTCATGGCATGCCTTGAGGATTGGAATTACCTAATCTTCCGAAACACATCGCCGAATGATTTTGTCGGCACAAATACGAAACAAGAAGGGCTCCTCCCAATAGTATTGTCTACACTCCCGCAAGAACTTTTTCTTTTGATATGTTTCTAATCCATCGAGGACAGGGCCGCTAACCAAGTAGTTAGCAATATCGGCATACCAAGGAGCAAATGTGTTAGAAAATGACAATATGAGCTCATCTGGAAAACAATCATTGATTTCAAAGTTCTCGTTTGGCCTCCCTGCTTATTCAAGCCTAGATAGGTGATTCACAACTTGATTTTTTGTTCCTTTTCAATCCTTGACTTCAAAGTCAAACTCTTGCAACAAAAGGACCCACCGAATCAATCTTGTCTTGGCATCCTTCTTCGCTATAAGATAGCGAAGAGTAGCATGATCAGTGTAGACTATCACCTTGGATCCTAATAAATAAGCCCGAAAGTTTTCAAAAGCATAGACAATGGCAAGAAGTTATTGCTCGGTCACAGTTTAATTCATTTTAGCTCCATTGAGTTTCTTGCTTGCATAGTAGACATGATGAAGTATTTTGTTATGTTGTTGACCAAGCACCGCCCCAATAGCTACACCACTGGCATCACACATGAGTTCAAATGGAAGGGACTAATCTGGTGTGACAATAATAGGTGTCGTGGTAAGATTTTCTTTCAATTCTTAAAACGCCTTGAGACACTTCTCATCAAATATAAACTTGGCATATTTTTCATGGAGCTTGCACATGGGGTTTGCAATTTTGGAGAAGTCGTTGATAAAACGCCTATAGAAGTAGGCATGCCCAATAAAACTTCGGACACCATTTACTGAAGTGGGTGGAGGAAGATTAGAAATGATTTCAATCTTGGCTCGGTCAATCTCTATGCCTTGTTTGGAAATTTTGTGGCTCAAAACAATCCACTCATCCACTATGAAGTGGAACTTCTCCTAATTAAGCACAAGGTTTTTTATTTCACATCTGCGGAGCACTTGTCTAAGGTTGTCAAGACAATGCTCGAAGGAGTCACCCACTATCGAGAAATCGTCCATAAACAGCTCTAGGAAATCTTCCACCATGTCTGAGAAGATTGACATCATGCACCGTTGAAAGGTAGCCGGAGCATTGCATAGCTCAAATGGCATCTGACTAAAGGCAAAAGTTCCATATGGGCATGTGAATGTTGTCTTCTCCTGATCTTCCAATGCGATATTGATTTTGTTATAGCCAGAGTATCCATCCAAGAAGCAATAGAATGACCTTCTCGCTAGCCGATCAAGCATTTGATCAATAAAAGGCATAGAGAAATGGTCTTTGCAAGTGGAATTGTTGAGCTTCCGGTAGTCCAAGAAAACTCTCCATCCGGTCACAGTCCTTGTTGGGATGAGCTCATTTTTCTTGTTTTGGATCACGATCATGCCTCCTTTATTTGGCACACGTTGCACTAGGGTCACCCAAGAACTATCAGCAATGGGGTAGACTACCCCGACATCTAACCACTTGATGATTTCTTTCTTCACCACCTCTTGCATGGAAGGGTTTAATCTTCTTTGATGCTCCACACTAGGTTTGCTTCCTTGCTCCAGTTGTATTTTGTTCTCACAAATTCCGGCAGGAATTCCTCGGATGTCCGCTATTGTCAAACCAATGGCTTGTCCTTAGGACATTCAATAAATGATCCACCTGCACATCAGTCGACAAGGAAGATATGATTACCGGTAAAATATCATTAGAGCCAAGATAATTACACCTTAAGTGTGGTGGAAGTGGCTTGAGTTCAAGTTGTGGCGGCTCAATAATCGAAGGCTTGGCGGGGGGGGAGTGGCTCTATTCTCTAAGTCAAGAGAAAGCTTCTGTGGTGCATAAGTGTAGGATCCACGTCCTTCTAATGAATTCACCAATTCCATGTACCCATCCATGTCTTCACCATAAGAATTCACCAATACAGCCGCCAAAGCCTCACCTAGGCCTTCTTCTTCCATCTTCATCTCAATTGCATCATCTACCTCATCAACAACATCAATGACTGAGATGCCTTCATATTCATGTGGCAACTTCATACCCTTACTTTCTTGGAAGGTGACCTCTTCATCATTAACTCGGAACTTGATTTCATTTCGTTCCGAATCCATAAGTGCTCTTCCGGTAGCAAGGAAGGGCCTCCCCAAGATGGTAGGGATTTCTTTATCAACGGCACAGTCAAGGATCACAAAATCGCCCGGAAGGAGGAACTTTCCCACTTTCACTAGGACGTCATCAACAATTTCTACCGGTCTTTTGATAGAACGATCGGTGTCACGATCAAATTCCCAACCTTAGGGATCATGATGGCGCCTAACACCACACTTTCTAGGCAAGCCGATGTTAGAGTTCGATTAGCTATTTTCCTTTGATTATCCATTTAAACATACTAAAATAAATTTAAAATTAACTTAATCTAATGGTTTCCAAAGAATAACTCCAAATATAAAATAATAAATAAATAAATAAAATGAGTCACGAACTAATTATATAAATAACTCTAAGACTACCCCAGGTCTGGTGTCACCATTCATGAACTACTAAAGAATATTACAATCAATGGGCGGAAAGAAATAATATAACTTTTTTAGGAAAATTACAAAACAGTCTCTACAAACTAAGAGAAGACTCTCGAGATCTGCGAACGCCGACAGATATACCTCGTGTCTTCGAGTAATGGATAGCCGCTACTAAAATCTCTACTATTGGCCGGTACCTGGATCTGCACAAAAGTCTGCAGAGTGTAGTATCAGTACAACTTACCCCATGTACTGAGTAAGTGTCGAGCCTAACCTTGACGAAGTAGTGACGAGGCTAAGGCAGGGCAATCATATCTTAACAAGTGACAATATATATATATCTATATATATATCTATATATATATAAAGAAATAAAATAATTCTACACAAACAAGAAAATATAAACTTAAGCAATAAATAAAATGACTCAGTCGCCTATTCCAGGCCTCAGCTGTCACAAAAATCTCACACAAATTTCCAAAAAAATTTCCAAGGTTATGACTTTCAAAATAGCCGTAAGTACGGAATAGGAAAGATAATAGAGTAAAACATTAAATTCTTTTCAAATCTGTAAGCTTCAAATCCTTGAGTTTCAGAACCAGTAAAATAACATTGAAATTCAGTAAAACACAAGTATCCTCCCTTATCACAGTCATATATTTATTTGTTTCCTATCCACCATTATCGCAGTCATATATATTTCCCCTGTCCACCCTTATCATAGTCATATTTCCCCTGTCCACCCTTATCACAGTCATATATATTTCCCCTGTCCACCCTTATCACAGTCATATATATATTTCCCCTATCCACCCTTATCACAGTCATATATATATATTTCCCTGTCAACCCTTATCACAGTCATATATATATATATCCCTGTCCACCCTTATTACAGTCATATATATTTCTCTATCCACCCTTATCAAAGTCATATATATATATATATATGTATATTTATCAAAAACTTTCACATTTCAGGCCAAGCCTTTCACAACACTTTTATCTCAATAATTATAAACAGAAAATTGTACTTCTCATAAACTTATCAATATTATCACAAAAATAGAACCAACAGGAATACTTATATATATGTATATCGTAAAACAATGTCAACCCATTCAACTTTTATGTAGACGTAAACATTGTAGAAACGATGAGAATAGCTTTACTATAATTACATATCCATGTACAAACATGGTCAACTACAAGACAATATGCAATCACAATCTCCAGCGAACTACAAAATGCATGTCACAAATGTGAAAACATGAATGACTATTTGCTTTATAAGTATATCAAGAATATGGACTCTGAAATCAGTACGACTCTTTCAATTCAAAACAAGTTGTCTCAGGCATCTCATTTTAAGATCCTAAATTACTCAACGGAATCAAGCACCATCTTAAGCTAACCAGATTATGGTAGACTAAGAGAAGCATATATATACTCAGTGCATACCTAGTAGCATTTCCCTCTTCTTTAAGTGAGAAGCTCTCTATAAACCAAGGAATACACTAATACTTTTCCAAAAATAATTGCAACCAGACATAACAATAGATTAACAAGCCAAGTAATCATAGAAACAATACTGGACATGAAACAATTATAACCCGAGCAATTAAATTGGAAACGGGGAGGGGATCATGTAAGCAGACAATTTGGTGGTGCATAGATACTCGTCACCTCACCTATACACTACTCACATGCAGTTTCACATAACAATTTAGTTGGGCATTCCTATTCCCTCAAGTCAAGGTTAACCCAAGCACTTACCTCAACTTCGCAGGCCACTCGCTGTTCAATTATAGCTTTTCCTCTTGCTAGGCACAGTCAAGGATCACAAAATCGCCCGGAAAGAGAAACTTTCCCACTTTCACTAGGACATCATCAACAATTTCTACCGGTCTTTTGATTGAACGATCGGTGTCACAACCCAAATTCCCAACCTTAGGAATCGTGATGGCGCCTAACACCACACTTGCTAGGAAAGATAATGTTAGAGTTCAATTAGCTATTTTCCTTTGATTGTCCATTTAAACATAATAAAATAAATTTAAAGTAAACTTAATCTAATGGTTTCCATAGAATAACTCCAAATATAAAATAATAAACAAATAAATAAACCGATCCATGAAATAATTATATAAATAACTCTAAGACTACCCCAGGGTCTGGAGTCACAATTCACGAACTACTAAAAAAATACTACAATCAATGGGCTGAAAGAAATAATATAACTGTTTTAGGAAAATTATAAAATAGTCTCTACGAACTAAGGAAGACCCTCGGGATCTGCGAAAGCCGGCAGATATACCTCGTGTCTCCGGGTAATGGATAGCCGGTACTAAAATCTCTGTTGCTGGCCGGTACCTAGATCTGCACAAAAGTGTACAGAGTGTAGTATCAATACAACCGACCACATGTACTGAGTAAGTGCTGAGCCTAACCTCAACGAAGTAGTGACGAGGCTACGACGGGGCAATCATATCTTAACCTCTGACAATATATATATATATATATATATATATATATAGATATAATAAAGTAATAAAATAATTCTACACAAACAAGAAAATATAAACTGAAAAAATAAATAAAATGACTCACTCGCCTATTCCAGGCCTCAGCTGTCACCAAATCTCACACAAATTTCCAGAAGAATTTCCAAGGTTATGATTTTAAAAATAGCCGTAAGTACGGAATACGAAAGATAATAGAGTAAAACAGTAAATTATTTCAAATATGTAAGCTTAAAAAACCCTTGAGTTTCAGAACCAGTAAAATATCATTGAAATTCAGTAAAACACAAGTATCCTCCCTTATCAGAATCATATTTTTTTTTCTTGTCCACCCTTATCGCAGTCATATATATTTCCCATGTCCGCCCTTATCACAGTCATATATATTTTCCCTGTCCACCCTTATCACAGTCATATATATATTTTCCCTGTCCACCCTTATCACAGTCAT
>ML358535.1:19240-56034 GCA_005239505.1 Nicotiana paniculata | reverse complement strand
AATTTATCAATTAATGTTATTAACCTCCTCTTTATGTAAAAATACTAAATGGTCAGTGTCTGCGCATATGTATTCAAAACGGGCTTGCCTTTTGTATGACTAATCGAGACTGGAATATGATAGGTCAAGGTTCAACCCCGCATTATATTGATCTATGGTGCGAAGTTAGATTGCTGAGCTCGTAACCCAGAGACTGTTCAAGGTCGAGATCGGCCAAGATCGAGGCCAAGAAAAATAGCGATCGAGCAAAAACAATGGAAGTTTACCTAGTAAAATGACGGAATGCCGAAATATCCGTAATTGAGCAAGGATCACGCTAAAAATCTCGGCACATATCAAGATGAGGCCGATTTATTAGCCAATCATGGAATTTCTTACTGTAGTTAGAGTTGTAACAAAAGTAGGACTCCCCTACTATATATAGGTGGTCTGATCATTTTTAAAAGATATCACATTTGCATACAAAGCAATACACTGCCTTCTTTTAGCTTTCAATATTCTGTAAATTTGTTGATATTCAGTAGAATCTTTACTTGGTTCGAGGGTGACCTAACTCGATGGCCAAAGCTACACGATTCGTTTGGTTTGCATTCAATTTTTTATAGTCAATTTCAATATTTATTTATATATTCTCTTAGTTTGTATCAAGTTATATCACGTATCCTTAAAATCACGTATAAATTTAATTGTTATTCATTTTTAGAGTAAATAACATAGAACGACCAAGCAGAGCCAATATTTTCTATAAGAGGATTCAAAAGAGTCACATTTGACATTTGGACTTGTGACGTAGATCAGTTTTTGAATCCCCTTTGCCATATTGCTATAAATTTTTTTTTCTTGTCGAATGGATTTAATAGCTTATAAATAATTCAAAAAACTAATTTTTACCCTATTTAAAATGTGTTATTTTTCAGTGGAGGAACTCAATTAAACCCCCTTTCTCCAAGCTAGTTTCACCCTCGTGCATGGGCTTATGTCTGAAATATATACTTATAACGCAAATGTGGTACATTCTTCGGCTTTAATTTCATACTTGACAAAAAAAGATGCATCCCTTGTAATAGTCCATCATTTCATAGACCTTTATTCTTATGAGCTTTCTTTTCTTAATACAGTGGGATAATGCTGAATATGTTATTGTTGTTGTGTAATAATTAATATGATAAACATGATGAATAGGAAAAAGGAAAGGAGAGATATGAATGAATTCTGATAATGAGATTAAAAAATTTCAAGAATGCCACGTAGGGATTTGAAGTGGCAATTTAAAGCAATTATTGAACAATTTTTGTCACTGCACCAAAAAGTAAAAGCTTTCTTTATGTTGAGGAGATTTAGCAATATATATGTAACAATCAGGCTGGTCATTTTGAGAGTAATAGCTTCGATCCCCTATTTACTACTTTTCCCATATCTTTTTCTACTTATGTGACTTGCCGGGAGGTTTCGGTTGTTGTTTCAGAGTGTTTTGGGATACTTAGTCCCTAAAACAGAAGCTTAAATTCTAAGATTTTGACCGTAGTTGGAACTGTGTGCAGACGACTCTGGAATTGAGTTTTGTCAGTCCCGTTAGCTACGTTTGGTGATTTTGGACTTAGGAGCGTGTCGGGATTGTATTTTGGATGTCTGTAGCTAAATTAGGCTTAAAATGGCAAAAGTTAAATTTTTGGGTAGTTTGACCGGCAGTGAACTTTTTGATAATGGGGTCTGATTCTGATTTCGAAAGTTAGAGTAGGTCCGTATTGTTGAATATGGCTTGTGCGCAAAATGTGAGGTCAATCAGACATGGTTTGATAGGTTTCAGCATCGGTTGTAGAAGTTTGAAGTTTCAAAACTCATTAAGTTTGAATTGGAGGGTGATTCATCATTTTAGCGTTGTTTGATGTGATTTGAGGGCTCGACTAAGTTCCTATGGTGTTTTAGGACTTGTAGGCATGTATAGTTGAGGTCCTGGAGGCCTCGGGTTGATTTCGGGTAGTTAACAGATCATTTTGGACTTAGGAAAGATTGCAGATTTTCTGATATCTCCAGTTTTGGTGTCCTTCTTCGCGTTTGCGAGGCGAGTCCTGCTTTCGCAAAGAGGAACTGGAGGAAAGTTGATTTTTTTGCTATGCGTTCGCGATGTAGGTTCCTCGTTCGTGAAGCACAGAGGTACTTGGTCTATGCGTTCGCGATGGATGTCCCGCGTTCGCGTAGAGGAACTGACCAGGTAGGTCCCCAGGCCCTTTTGCCTACGCGTTCGCGATGTTGGTCCCACGTTCGCGTAGGGATGGGTTTTGTGACCTTCATGTTCGCGATATGGGCATCACGTTTGCGTTGAAGTAATTCTGGAATGAAATAAGTTACTCTTCGCAAATGCGAGGGTGTGGCCGCCTTTGCGTAGAAGGAATGCCTCGGCGGAATATAACATTTCAAAATCGAGGGTTTGACCATTTTTATCAAAACTTGAAGTTGAGAGCTCGGATTTGAAGGAATTTTCGGAGGTATCGATTGGGTAATGATTCTACAATTGATTTTGGTCATATCCCACTAATCTATCATTAATTCTATCCTTTATTTTTT
Organism: Nicotiana paniculata; assembly: GCA_005239505.1. Taxonomy (NCBI): domain Eukaryota; kingdom Viridiplantae; phylum Streptophyta; class Magnoliopsida; order Solanales; family Solanaceae; genus Nicotiana; species Nicotiana paniculata. Next base: position 53,469 of record ML358535.1, on the reverse strand, counting down.
GATTTGGGGTGAAAAGTTTGGGGGAAAAGGTTGGAAGTTCTTCAACTAAGATTTTGGGTTTGATTGAGATTTTGACATCAGATTTGAATAGTTTTGGTACGAGTGAACTCATGAGTGAATGGGTGTTCATATTTGGTAACTTTTACCCGATTCTGAGTCGTTGGCCCGGGTCTACGTTTTGGGACGATTTTCTAATTTCTTGCTAGCTTTGATTTCATTAATTAGATTAGTTTATTATAGTTATGTTTATTGTATGTAGTTAATATTTTTTAGATTTGGTCCATTCGTAGTTAGATATTCGTGGAAAAAGCATTCTTACGGATTCATTTGAGCTCTAGGTTCATAGGTGTGGTGACTTACAAGCCGGTTTATTAGAGTCTCGCGGATCGATACGGAGACGTTCGTACTTATCTTCGCGAGGATATGGAACTTTTAGGAAAAATTACACTTCTTTGATTCCTTGTCGTGCGGAAATTGTTGACTTCAAAATTCTAAACTTTTGTATTTTATTCTCTCATAGATGGTGAGGACATGTACAGGTGGATCTGATGACCAGGCACCAGCGCCCCCTGCTAGAGCCGCGAGAGTTCTAGGCCGGGGTAGAGGCCGAGGACGTCCATGCGCTGTAGCTAGAGCACCCTCATGAGCTACTACAGAGGAGCCCCTAGTAGCTCCAGCTGGAGGGTAGGCACCTGAGGTACCTGTTGCTGCGCTAGCCCTCCAGGAGACTCTAGCCCAGTTCATGAGCATGTTCAGCACCTTAGCTCACGCTGGATTGATTCCACTTGCTCCTGCTACATCTTAGGTTAGGGGAGGAGCAAAGACTCCCGTAGGCTGTACCCCAGAGTAGCAAGTTCAGGTCGACTAGGTCTCGGAGTTTATACCAATGTAGTCAGTACCTCCAGCTCGGCACGAGTCTAGTGCATCAGCTTCTGAGGCATAACAACTCAGGCTTGATAGGTATTGCTAGGAGATTGAAGGGAATACTTGCTCGGGATAGAGAGCAGAGGGAGGTCAAGAGGTCTCGAGAGTTTGGCACTTATAGTGGTACTCATGTCCCACCTGCAGTTCGCCGTGGTAGGGGTTATGTGAGTCACCCGGTTCATTCAGATCTTCCAGCCACCAGTGGTATTACGGTCCCTTCTTGGCCCAGGAGCCTTATTATGCACCACCAGTATCTAGTGTACCTCCTACACGAGGTTCCTTTAGTGGCCAGTCCAGCATACCTGGCCCGAGTCAGTCACAGTAGCGACGTCTTTAGAGTTCTTATTTTGAGTGTGGTGACACTCGCCATATGGTGAAGGATTGCTCCAGACTTAGAAAGGGTGCACCTCCACATACTTATCACCCACTGCGTGCTCCACCGGGTCCTCAGGATATGATCCCAGCACCAGCTACCACCCCACCGCTTAGCCAGCTCAAGGTGGAGGTCAGGGAGGTCGAGGTCTCCCTAGATGGGGAGGCCAAGCCAGATATTATGCTCTTCCGGCTCGTACAGAGGCAGTTGCTTTTGACTATTTCTTTATAGGTATTATTTCGGTCTGTCATAGAGATGCGTTGGTCTTATTCGATGTAGGCTCTACTTATTCCTATGTGCCCTCTTAGTTTTCCCCGTATTTGGGCGTGTCTCGTGATTCTTTGGGTTCTCCTATTTATGTGTCTACACCTGTGAGAGATTCTCTTGTTGCGGACCACGTGTATTGGTCGTTTTTGGTTATTCTTAGTGGTTTTGAGACCAGAGCTGATTTATTATTCCTCAGCATGGTATACTTTGATATTATTTTTGACATGGACTGGGTGTCCCCCCATTATGCTAATCTTGATTGTACGCTAAGAATGTGACGCTAGCTGTGCTAGGATTACCGTGATTAGAGTTGAGAGGTACCTTAGAGTATACTCCCAACAGAGTTATTTCATTGTTTAAAGCTCAACGAATGGTTGAAAAGGGGTGTGACACGTATCTAACCTATGTGAGAGATGTTAGTATTGATACCCCTACAGTTGATTCAGTTCCGGTAGTGAGGGACTTTCCATATGTTTTTTCAACTGATCTTCCGGGCATGCCGCCCGACAGAGATATTGATTTTTGCATTGGTTTGTTGTCGCGCACTCAACCAATTTCTATTCCTCCTTATCGTATGGCTCCTCCTGAGTTGAAAGAGTTGAAGGAGCAATTACTGGAGTTTCTTGATAAGGGCTTCATTCAGCCCAGTGTGTCGCCTTGGGGTGCTCTGATCTTGTTTGTGAAGAAAAAGGATGGTTCTATGCGTATGTACATTGATTATTGCCATCTGAACAAAGTTACAGTGAAGAACAAGTATCCATTGCGTCGTATTGATGACTTATTTGATCAGTTACAGGGTGCCAGGGTGTTTTCCAAGATTGGCTTACGTTCAGGCTATCATCAGTTGAAGATTCGGGAGCCAGATATCTCGAAGACTGCTTTTAGGACTCGGTATGGTCACTACGAGTTCCTTGTGATGTATTTTGGGCTGATCAATTCCCCAGTAGCATTTTTGCACTTGATGCACAGTGTGTTCCGGCCCTATCTTGACTTATTCGTAATTGTGTTCACTGACGAAATTCTGGTGTACTCCCGGACTCGGGAGGATCATGAGCAGCACTAAAGGACTGTGCTTCAAACCTTAAGAGAAAAGAAGTTATATGCAAAATTTTCAAAGTGTGAGTTTTGTCTAGACTCAGTGGCATTCTTGGGTCATGTAGTATCGAGTGATGGGATCAAGGTGGATCCGAAGAAGGTTAAAGCAATGCAAAGTTGGCCTAGACCATCCTCAGCTATGGCGATCCGGAGTTTTCTTGGTTTAGCGGAGTATTACCATCATTTTGTAGAGGGTTTCTCATCAATTGCAGCACCTATGACCAGGCTGACCCAGAAGGGTGCTCCGTTCAAGTAAACAGAGGATTGTGAGGAGAGCTTTTAGAAGCTCAGGATAGCTTTGACTACATCCCTAGTATTGGTATTGCCTACAGGTTCAGGGTCTTATACTGTATATTATGATGCATCGCGGATTGGTCTCGGTGCGGTCTTGATGTAGAATGGTAGGGTGATTGCCTACGCGTCCAGACAATTGAAGGTTCACGAAAAGAACTATCTTGTCCACAACCTTGAGTTAGCAGCTATTGTTCATGCCCTTAATATTTGGCGGCACTATTTGTATGGTGTTCCTTGTGAGATTTACACTGATCACCGGAGTTTGCAACATCTGTTCAAGAAGAAGGATCTTAACTTGCATCAAAGGAGGTGGTTGGAGCTGCTTAAGGACTATGATATCACCATTTTGTACCATCCCGGGAAGGCCAATGTGTTGACCGATGCCTAGAGTCGCCGAGTAGAGAGTTTGGGGAGCTTAGCATATCTACCAGCAGCAGAGAGGCCCATGGCGTTGGATGTTCAGGCCTTAGCCAGCCAGTTTGTGAGATTGGGTATTTCTGAGCCGAATCGAGTATTGGCTTTTGTGATCTCTCGGTCTTCTCTTTAGGATTGTATCAGGGAGCGTCAGTATGATGACCCCCATCTGCTTGTACTTAAGGACACGGTCCAACACGGTGATGCTAAGGAGGTTACTATTGGGGATGCTGGTGCATTGAGGATGCAGAGAAGGCTATGTGTGCCCAATGTGGATGGTTTGCGTGAGTTGATTCTCTAGGAGGCTCATAGTTGCGGTACTCCGTTCATTCGGGTGTTGTGAAGATGTATCAGGACTTGAGGAGGATTAAGACGGACATATTGGAGTATGTAGCTCGGTGTCTATATTGCGGCAAATGAAGTAGGAGTACCATTGACCAGGTGGATTGCTTCAGAAGATAGAGATTCCAGAGTGGAAATGGGAGCGGATCACTATGGATTTCGTGGTTGGGCTTCTGTGGACTTAGAGGAAGTTTGATGCAATTTGGGTGATTGTGGATATGCTGACCAAGCCAGCTAATTTCATTCATGTGATGACTACCTATTCTTTCGAGCAGCTGGCTTGAGTTTATATCCGTGAGATCGTCAGGCTTCATGGTGTACTGGTATCTATCATCTCTAACCAGGGTACGCAGTTTACATCATGGTTCTAGAGGGCCATACAGCATGAGTTGGGCACTCGAGTGGAGCTAAGCACAACATTTGACCCTCAGACAAACGGTCAGTCCGAGCACACTATTTGGATATTACAGGATATGCTCCGTGTGTGTGTGATGGAGTTTGGAGGTTCGTGGGATCAGTCCTTGCCACTTACATAGTTTCCCTACAACAACAGTTATCAGACGAGCATCTAGATGGCACCGTATGAGGCTCTATATGGTAGGCAGTGTCGGTCTTCAGTGGGTTAGTTCGAACAGGGAGAGGCTAGATTATTGGGTACAAAATTGGTTCACGATGCCCTAGATAAGGTAAAGGTGATTCGGGATCAACTCCATACAACCTAGTCCAGGCAGAAGAGTTATGTGGATCAAAAGGTTCGCGATGTTGCATTCATGGTTGGAGAGCAGGTCCTGCTCGGGGTGTCACCCATTAAGGGTGTTATGAGGTTAGGAAAGAAGGGAAAGCTGAGAGCTATCGGCCCATTTGAGGTGTTGCGATGTGTTGAGGAGGTTTCTTATGAGCTTGCCTTGACTCCCAGTCTAGCAGGAGTTCATCTAGTATTCCATGTTTCTATGCTCCGGAAGTATCACAACGATCCTTTTCATCTGTTGGATTTCAGCTCAGTCTAGTTGGACAAAGATTTATCTTATGTTGAGGGGCTAGTGGCTATTTTGGACAGGCAGGTCCGAAAGTTGAGGTCAAAGAACATTTCTTCCATGAAGGTCTAGTGGAGGGGTCAGCCGGTCAAGGAGGCAACTTGGGAGACCGAGCATGATATGTGCAGCCGTTATCCTCATCTTTTCACCACTTCAGGTATGTCTCTGTACTTGTTTGAGGACGAACGATTGCTTTAAGAGTGGGAGGATGTAACGACCCAACCGGTCGTTTTGAGAGTAATATCCTCGATCCCCTGTTTATTGCTTCCCCGTATCTTTTTCTACTTATATGACTTGCTGGGAGGTTTCGGTTGTGGTTTCAGAGTGTTTTGGGACTCTTAGTCCCTAAAACAGAAGCTTAAGTTCTAGGATTTTGACCGTAGTTGGAACTGTGTGCAGATGGCTCCAGAATGGAGTTTCGTCAATCCTGTTAGTTTTGTTGGGTGATTTTGGACTTAGGAGCGTGTCCGGATTGTATTTTGGAGGTCCATAGCTAAATTAGGCTTGAAATGGAAAAAAGTTAAATTTTTGAGAAGTTTGACCGGTAGTGGACTTTTTGATATCGGGGTCGGATTCCGGTTCCGGAAGTTGGAGTAGGTCCGCAATGTTGAATATGACTTGTGTGCAAAATTTTAGTTCAATCGGACTTGCTTTGATAGGTTTCAGCATCAGTTGTAGAAGTTTGAAGTTTGAAAAGTCATTAAATTTGAATTGGAGGGTGATTCGTGTTTTTAGCGTTGCTTGATGTGATTTGAGGGCTCGATTAAGTTCTTGGTATTTTAGGACTTATATGTAAGTTTGGTTGAGGTCCCGGGGGCCTCGGTTTGATTTTGAGTGGTTAACGGATCATTTTGGACTTAGGAAAGATTGCAAATTTTCTGATATCTCCAGTTCTAGTGTCCTTCTTCGCGTTCGCAAAGAGGAACTTGAGGAAAGTGGATTTTTGTGCTTTTCATTCGTGATGTAGGCCCCCCGTTCGTGGAGCACTGAGGTACTTGGTCTACGCTTTCGGGATGGATGTCCCACATTCGCGTCGAGCAACTTAACAACTGGGTCCCCAAGCGTTTTTGCCTACGTTCGCGATGCTGGTCTCGCGTTCGTGTAGGGATGAGTTAAGTGACCTTCGCATTTGTGAAACGGGCATCGCGTTTGTGATGAAGAAATTCTGGGCTGCAGTAAGTTGCTCTTCGCAAATGCTAGGGTGTGGCCGTGTTCGCGAAGAAGGAATGCCTGGGCAGATTATAACATTTCAAAATTGAGGGTTTAGCCATTTTTATCAAAACTTAAAGTAGAGAGATCGAATTTGGACAAAATTTTGAGGGATTTTCAAAGGCACCGATTGGATAATAATTCTCTACTTGATTTTGGCCATATCCCACTAATCTATCATTAATTTCATCCTTTAATTTCAGATTTGGGGTGAAAATTTTGGGGGAAAAGGTTGGAAGTTCTTCAACTAAGATTTTGGGTTTGAATGGGATTTTGACATCGGATTTGAATAATTTTGGTATGAGTGAACTCATGAGTGAATGTGTGTTCATATTTTTTAACTTTTACCCGATTTCGAGACGTGGGCCCGGGTCGACTTTTTGGGACGATTTTCTAATTTCTTGATTTAGATTTGATTTCATTAATTAAATTAGTTTCTTATAGTTATATTTATTGTATGTAGATGATTTTGGATAGATTTGGTCCATTCGGAGTCGGAAATTCATGGAAAATGAATTCTTACGGATTGAGTTGAGCTTGGTTCGAGGTAAGTGGCTTGCCTAACCTTGTGTGGGGGAAATACCCTTGGAATTTGGTATTGTTGTGATATGTGAGCACCGTGTACACGAGGTGACGAGTGCGTACACGTGCTATTTATTGTAAAACCCAATTTCTCTTGAGTAATAACGTGTTGTCATTCTTAATTGAGTTTTACCAATATGTGTAGTTATTCTGTTTAGTCTAATATCGCATGTCTACGTGCTTTAACTCCTATTTGAACTCTGTGCAGCATGCCTAGTTGATTTTCCTACCTTTCCTTATTCTTTATCAGTCTTAGCTGTAGAAATCTTGTTGTTAACTGTTGTATTTATCAGTTTGAGCTGTATGTTTACTTTTGAGACTACGAGGTGGTACCTCAGGAGTTCTCCCTACACATTTACTTTTGAGAGTACGAGGCAGTACTTCGGTTACATTTTAGACTTCAATACCACACAAGAAGATAGGTTACTCTGTGTGGTACCCAGTATTCGAGTGCTGTCTCAGTAGAAGAACCTGGTTCTTCTTAGTGTTCCAACTACTACTGGTTCGGAATAATAATAAGCAGTAAAGTAAAAACACAGAGATTTTTACGTGGAAAACACCTGGCTCAAAAGGTGAAAAAAAACCACGACCTACTCCTCAGTAAGATTTGCTCAAACTCTTCACTAAAACTCTTAGCCAAACGGACTTACAAAATAAACTCTTTTGTAATCCTAAGGATTAACTCTAACCCTTTGTAGTAACTAGACCCTAGCTAATTTCTACACACCTCAAGTTAACTCTAACTTGATCAATACGTACCTATTACAATCGCTTCTATGAAAGATGAAAAGATACAATATTAAAACTCCTACTACAATCAACTAGACTCAATAATCAATCTGATGAAACTAGTTCTTCTAGTTGAACTGTAGCCTTTGAATCGCACAGTAATTCTGCTTGCAAAATATCTGGAAATTTTGCTTTCAGATCTTGATTCACTTCTGCACTTGTGTGTTCACTATTCAAGCAAGAATACTTCAATTATTTATAAAGTCAGTTGAGTTCTGGTCCGACTCTACCTGGGAGAACAAGTTCTTATCAAACTCAACTTCCTTCCTTCGTTTCTGTCCTTGCTAAATTCGACTTCTATTCTTTCATCAATTTGCAACCTTTTTCGCATAAGAAGATACTCTTCTTTTTCATTGATACTTCATATTCAAAACATCTCCTAAGCATATACGGTTCATGTGTCGGCTCGTCATTTCACGATGTGTGCTTTGATGGACCTGGTTCAACTGGTCAGCCTTTTGTCAATCTTCAAAACTATGCAGTGACATGGGTCAACAAATTCCCCCTTTTTGATGATGACAAACTCTGTGCTTAATCATGTATACACTTCAAAGAAATTTGTATGGTTTTAAGCATTTATCATAGAGAAACCAGGTTCATTAGGTTATAAATATCACTTGAAATATAAAAGCACTTTTTTCTTCCCCCTTTTCGTATCATCAAAAAGTTTGCAAAAAGATAAACTCACCAGTGTTGTTAACAATTACTCATGGCCATTGAGGCTACTGCAGGTGCAAACATGATGAATCATCATAAGAAACCAATAAGAAATTGAGACAAGTCAATAACAAAACAACAAAAAGTCATTGATTAGGAACGTACATCAAACACCATACAAACAAAACAAAGACAGCCCTAACCATGAGCAAAACAGAATAAAAACAAAAGAAGCATAACAACTGGTCTAAAGAGGGGTTTTGGAAGCTCTGGACAGCCTAAGGATGGGAGGGTGCAGAGGAGGTTGTGGTCTTGTTTTGTAGAAGAGAAAGCATCAGATTAAGAACACCCTCGTTCTTTTCCTTCTCTTTTGCTAATTCAGCCCTGGCTCAGCTTCAACCTCAATCAAACGAGACTTCAAACGAAGGATTTCCATATCCTTGATCTCGCTTTCCTGCACCAGAGTTCTAACTTTGTTGTTGACAGGCTGCTTCCTAGATAAACCAGGTTCATCTGCAGGAACATTGACAGTATAATCGCAAGTCAGCAAAGTATCCTTCCCAAAATAGTCTTTGGCAATATCTATCTCAACCTTTTTCACAGGAACATCAAAATGAGCAAGCACAGAGGTCAGAATAAAGCCATATGGAATCGCATGTGCTTATTTTCCGTTCATAACTCTATCCAAGAGTTGGATGATGAAGGCTACCAATTTATCTGCTTACCCCTAAACAAACATTCCAACACGTTGGCAGCAAGAACTTGATGACAAACTCGGAGAGCAACTTGTGTTCAGGCTTCATTTCACTTTTGTAGACTGGCCTGGGTTCAATTTCCCTTTCATTGTCCTTTTACCAAACAAGGTTATTCTGTCAGTAGTCATCTCACCAACTTCCCCCTCATCTTCTCCACTCCACTCTCTATCATCATCTTTTTCAACAACCTTCACCTTTCTTGCTTTGGACCTGGTTTTTTAACAGACTTTGTGAGTGTGGAAGACATTGTAGCTGACTTCTTCGAAGAAGCCTTAGCCCTTTTTGATTTTGGTGCCTCAACCACAACAGGAGCAGTCTGCTCCTCATGATGTACCAGGTCCATCGTATCCTCTTCAACCACAATAGCCTCAACAGGCTCTCCAACTTTTGCTTTTCCTTTTGCTGCCCTTTTCTTCTTGCTCTCCTTCAGAGCCTTTTCTAATTTCTCTTCTTCTTCTCTCACAATGCTACGAGTAGCTCTAACTTTTGAAGCAGAAACATCAGCAACTTCAGAAATTTTCCTTTTCTTTGAAGGAACTGGGTGAATTGCCTTCTTGGGTTTCTGACTCCTTCTTCTCTTGGGGTTATAAGACTCCCCCAGTTTTCTCAACCTTTCAGCCAATGTTTCTTCTCCCAATGAACCAGGTTCATCTGTAGATTTCTTTAGACTTGCAAGACCTGCTGGAGCTTCCTCTACTATGCTTCCCCCCTAAATCAGTGACTTCTTCTCCCATAGTTTCAGGAATGGGATCACAAATAGACAACGTGGTACCATCCTCCCTAGATCCCCTCACATATTCTTCTCCCTCTCTCTCAAGAATTCTTTCTTTTCTCCCATCCTTCTTCCTTCCAGATATTTCAACATCAATAACAGACCCTACCAACACGAATCTTTTATCAACAGAAGTAAATTCCGAGTCGACTTCAAGATTACCCTTTTTTAGAACTGGTTGAACCAGGTGCTTCTTCCTCATTAGCTGATTTAAATGATTCACTGGATGAATCTGACTTAGTACTTTTGTCTTCTTTAATAAGATCCTCCAAGAATTTTTTTCTATCCCAAGAAGTAACAGATTTCCGAGTAAGAAATTTAACACGACGATTCTTAGGGGCAGGATTAGGGTTTGGAGTGGGTTCAAGAACGGGTGTATTTTCAGGGGATGATGGAATTTTTGGTGATTCGGAGCTGTAAACAGATGGAGAATTGGAGATAGATTCATAATTTCCTCCATCGTAATCACGATTAGGTAAGGAATTAGATGAAGAAACTGGTGGTGGTGAAGACATTTTTATGTATTGTTAGGAGGAAAGGACGAGTTGCAAGTTTTGGGTTGTGTAGTATGAGTTGAACTTGGTTTGAAGATAGCTTTATGAAGAGAGGAGTAATGATTGCCTTTTATAACATATGGCCATTAATTTTACAACAGATAAAAAATTAATTCAAGTGGAAGTATAATAGTTGTAGGAGTGTCATTGATTTGACGGTTAAGAGTTCCCTATTTCTAGGCTAATTGAGTGTTAATGTGACTCCTTGGAACATGTTCATTTATGGATTAGTACAGAGAATTAGTAATGAACCAAAAATAGATAGAATCCTGTTCATGTGTGACTGTAACTGAATTACTATATGGAGAAGAGTACGTACCTCATTAGTCAGATGAATCATCATAAATGAACCATGTTCATCCTGTTTGAAATTTTTAGATTACCTCAATTTACAAAGATAGATAAACATTATTAGTATCCAGGGAATCATATTAATACATGGCACAAGAGTATGGCAACAAAGACATGATGCTGAGCAATTATTAATCTGATTAAGTACCTAAAACTTTTCTAGCCAAAAATTCATTTATATAAAAAAATTTCTTTCTCTTCAATCAGGTGATCTTAATCATCCCTAATTCCAGCCTGTTTCTCTCAAAATTCTTCCTACTAAGTGCTTTAGTGAATATATTAGCAATTTGATGATCAGTAGCACAAAAATCGATTGAGATCATTCCTTTTTCATAGTTATCCCTTAGGAAATGGTGTCTAACATCTATGTGCTTAGTCATTTTGTGATGAACCGGGTTCTTCGTCATACTAATTGCACTAGTGTTTTCACAAAATATAGGAATGCATCCCACATCAATACCAAAGTCCATGAGTTGTTGTTTGATCCATAACAACTGGGCACAACATGAGGTTGCAACCACATATTCAGCCTCAACAGTAGACAAGGCTACTGAATTTTGTTTCTTGGTAGCCCAAGACACAAGGCATGAACCCAAAAAGTGAGTCAACCAGGAATCCTGCATAATCAACATCAGCATATCCTACAAGGTCGAAATTACTACCTATAGGATGCCAAAGGCACAAATCAGTGGTGCATTTCAAATATCTCAAAATTCTCTTTACTGCAGTGAGGTGGGACTCCTTTGGATTTGCCTGAAACCTAGCACACAATCCCACGCTGAACACAATATCAGGTCTGCTGGCAGTGAGATACAATAGAGACCCAATCATCCCTCTATAAAGCTTTTGATCAAATGATGAACCAGGTTCATCCACATCCAATTTTGTAGATGTGGCTATGGGAGTGTCTATTTCTTTTGAGTCTTCCATTTTAAAATTCTTGAGAAATTCTTTCACATACTTTTGTTGGTGGATCATTGTTCCATTTGGGTTTTGCTTAATTTGCAAGCCTAAGAAAAGCTTAGCTCACCCATCATGCTCATCTCAAGCTCACTTCCTATTAGCATAGCAAATTCCTTGCTCTCAAAGCTTGGAGGCTGCTTGACAAATACATCTTCCTTCAGATATCCATTTAGAAAGGCACCCTTAACATCCATCTGATGAAGAGTAAATTCCATATGTGCAGAAAATGTTATAAGAAGTGTGATTGCCTCCAGTATTTCCATAGGGGAAAAGGTCTCATCATAGTCAACTTCTTCTTCTTGACTATATCCTTGAACAACTAAACTTGCCTTATTCCTTGTAACAGTTCCATCCTCATCGAGCTTGTTCCTGAAGACCCACTTGGTGCCAATTACAGATCTACCCAATGGCCTGGGTACCAAGTGCCATGCTTGACTTCTTTCAAACTGATTCAACTCTTCTTCATGGCATTTAACCAATCAGCATCTTGTAGGGATTCCCCAATATTCTTTGGTTCGATCATGGATAGAAAGGCATTAAATGCACATAGATTTTTCAAGGATGATCTTGTCTTGATTCCAGATGCCAATTCTGTTATGATGTTCTCAAGAGGGTGAGAACTCTGATATTTGTGTGGCTTAAGTACCCNATCTTCCTATGGAATCTTTTCCATTATTGTGTACAAAACACTTGCATCCAAAAGCCCTAAAGTGGGATATGTTGAGCTTTCTCCCTTTAAGTAATTCATAGGGATTTTTCTCTACTAGAGATCTAGTCATGCATCTATTGATTATGTAGCAAGCAATATTTATTGCTTCAGCCTAAAGTTGTGAGGTAGTTTGCTAGATAGGAACATGGTTCTTGCCATGTCTTCAAGAGTTCTGGTTTTCCTTTCAACAACCCCATTTTTCTCTGGGGTTCTAGGATCAGAAAAGTTATGATTAACACCATGTTCATCACAGAACTCAGCAAACTTAGCATTGTCAAATTCAATACCATGGTCAGATCTTATTGATGCTAGTTGATGTCCTAATTAATTTTGAGTTTTCTTGACAAATGAGGTGAACATATCAAATGCTTCATCTTTAGATGTCGGGAATAAGGTCCAAGTGAACCTTGAATAATCATCAACTAGCACCATCACATATCTCTTACCACCTCTACTCAGAGTTCTCATAGGACCACATAAATCCATATGCACCAGTTCCAACGTCCTTGTGGTATGGACTATTTTCTTACTTTTGAAAGAGGACCTTACCTGATTCCCCCTGGCACATGCCTCACAAACTTTGTCCTCCTTGAACTTAATGTTAGGAAGTCCTACCACTAATTCATTAGAGACTAGTTTCTTAAGCTGAGTTAGACTCGCATGACCAAGTCGTTTATGCGACACGAGAGGATCACTGTCCAACACACTTAGGCAAGTGAGCTTATTTTCAGACAGTGTGGACAAGTCTATGACATAGATGTTATTCATTCGTTTTCCCTGCAAAACAATCTTTTCAGTAAACAGGTTACTCACAAAACATTTTGTGGAAGTAAAAACAACGAGGTTACCTCTGTCACACAGTTGTGATACACTGANTACACATGTTCAATGGATCGTGTGTCATCCTTACCTACCTTACCAACCCCAATAATTTCACCTTGCTTTCCGTTTCCAAAGGAGACATTTCCTCCTTTGAGACTTTCAAGTGAAAGGAATTGTTCCATGTTCCAAGTCATATGCTTTGAGCAGCCACTATCCAAATGCCAAATTTGGCTGCCTCCTCTCACTTGAACCTACAAAATAATCAGGGGTTAGTTTTAAGAACCCAAACTAGTTTGGGTCCTTTTCTATGAGAGAATGGATGATCAAATTTTTCCTGGCCCAATTTGGTAGCTAGTTTTTCTCTTTTACAAACCTCTCATTTTTCGACTAGCCTGCTCTTTTGCAATACACTCATATTTGTAATGTCCAGTCTTACCACAATGGGTGCAGATTTTATTCTCAGGAAGAGTGAGATACTTGTTTTTGGGATCCCACTTGGTCAATTGACTTCCAAAGTCAATCCCTCTCCTATTGATACTTTGATTCTCTTGAAGCCATATCAGGGCGTAAGAGGATTTATTCCATTTACAGGTTCGATTTAATTCATGTTTGACTTTGCCAAGTTGTTCATTAGGATTTCTTATTTGTTCGTCCTTGGCATACATCTTATCTTTTAATTTTCCTATGTTTTCTTCTAACATGATATGAGAATGATCAACAACCTTTTTACTTGATCCTAGCTTTAGCTTTAAGTTTTCAAATTTTAGTTCTAGAATCTCCGTTTCAAGAGGATGAACCTGGTTCAACAAGTCAGTGTTTTTCTTTTCAGATTTACTGACTCTGATTTCCAGGTTTATGCATTTTTATTTTAGCATTGCACATTCTTTAGATGGTTGATCCTCCTCTTTGGTTGTTTCCTCAGAATCATCTATGAAATCAAGTAACAACTCAGAGAGTTTTTCCTTAGATAGGAACTTTACTTTATTTTTAAGATGAGAGATGCTTACCTCTATTTCTTCATGTGATTCCTTGTCAGATTCTCCAATTGCCATGAGCGCCTGATCTTTAGTCTCCCCATCTTCTGATTCTTCATCTGAACTTTCCCCCCAAGCAGCAACCATAGCCTTTATTGTGTTTGTCTTGGGTTGAACTTGTTACTTCCTCCTATTCCTTCTCTCATATCTTTCCTTTTTCCACTCTACTTCCCATTGAGGACAGTTTGTAATGAGATGGTCAGTCTTACCACATTTATAGCATCCCTCGTTGGTTGGTCTTTCTGGAGCCTTTGCTTTGTTGTAGTTTCCTTCTCTAGAGATGCCTTTCTTCCTCATGAGAAAGTTTCTGAATTATTTGGTAATCATGGCCATCTCATCATCTTCCAGATCTGCTCCCTCAGTGATTTTTAGGGCTAGAATCCTCTCCTTCTTTGGACCATCCATCTTCATTGTCTGCCTTTTCAGTTCATGGGCAGTGAGGTTTCCAATTAGCTCATCCAATCTGAGGGTTACCATATTTTTAGATTCCTAGATAGCAGTGATTTTGCTTTCCCAAGAAATAGGCAAGACCCTTGTTAGGATCTTCTCAACCTTGTCCTCTTCAAGAATGTCTTCCAAGAGACTTCAAATCATTAGTCAAGGCTGTGAACCTTGTGTACATCTCTTGAATAGTCTCTCATTCTTTCATAGTGAAATTTTCATACTGAGAGTATAGTAGAGTACCTCTTGACCTTTTTACCTGAGGTGTTCCTTCATGGGCGACTTGCAAGGTGTCCCAAATATCTTTGTCAGTGGTGCAGCTTTGGATTCTGTTGTACTCGTCTAGACCTAGTCCACATACTAGCCACTTTTTGGCCTTTGCATTCTTCTCCCATTTCTTTAGATCCTTAACAGTGCAATTAGCTCTTGTCTTTGGTACATCTATACCTTCAACAGTCTTCATCATGGTAGCTAGAGGACCATCAGTGACTATGTCCCAGAGTGTAGGGCCCCAGAAAGAAAAAAAAACTTCACTATGTAATTTAAGGTTTTGTGGTGTCAAGGTAGGTAATGCATCGTACTTCCGGAGTTTTGGGATTGAAAGATGCGCTGAGGAGTTGAAAATTTTTCGTCGCAGATAGACCAGGCTTGAGGTAGATAAAGCCTAGATAAAGCCAGGCCAGACCAGTTTTTAGGTAGATAAAGCCTGGATAAAGCTAGGCCAGACCAGGCTTTAGGTAGATAAAGCCCGGGTAAAGCCAGGCCAGACCAGGATTTAGGTAGATAAAGCCTGGATAAAGCTAGGCCAGACCAGGCTTTAGGTAGATAAAGCCCGGGTAAAGCCAGGCCAGACCAGGATTTAGGTAGATAAAGCCTGGATAAAGCCAGGTCCGAAATGTTGGAATATCAATTTTTCTATCTTTATAACCCGACCCCAGACCCATATAAAACCCATTCCCCCTCATTTTTAATGACCATCTGATAATATAGACAGAAGCAAGAGTGATTTCTAGAGAGATAAAGTCCCCAATTTCATCAAATTGATACTCTTTCATCACTCAAGCTTGGAACTAATCAACTAGGATACAAATTTCTTCACAATAAGAGGTAAGCTTCCACCCCATTACCCTTAATGCTCAGATTCTAGTTGAAATGAAACACACATAGATTAGTTCTTGGAGATGGGGTTAAGAGTCTTGCATGCATGTATCAAATCTTCCATAATCTAGTAAAAGAGAGTAGATTAGAATAATTCTTCACTGAAAAGGGATCATGCAATCTAAAGGAACACCTAGTGTTTGATAGAAAGCTCAAATGAGTTCAAGACATGTTCATGATTCCTAATTATACATTTAAATGTGCCGCATTGTGAATTAGATTTAAGGTGCTAGAAGGTCCGGTAATTTGAGATAGAAATTAAGGAAAAATCCCGATTCGAGGTATGTATGGCTAACTTTAACCTTTGTAGAATCCTCTTGTTGGGTCCGAGCATACGACACATGTACCTTGTTTGAAAATGTGTGAATTGATTGTTCAAATGTGTTGAGACGTAAGATTCTATTCTCGGAGTGTCCTAGTCGATTGTCATACTACCGTGCTATATGAGGTTGTGAAAAGTGTTTTGATGTGCCTGTCTTATCATGTGCAAAGATCGTAAATGCTCGAGGGTATTGATATGAAAGTATGTGTTAATGAATGAAAAATTGTTGATGTTCCCAACTGTGAGAATGTATATAATGGCTAAAATCCGTGCGAGGAATGTAATGAAAAATGCTATTGTGAAATGATGTAAATGAGTTGAACGATTATGGCAATACCGTGTACATGAATTCCTGTTTGGTGAGAACTATGGTGCCATGGGCCCAAATAAGCGAATTGGTTATATGAACTTGTATTACTTGAAATGATGATTCTTGTGATGTAATTGTTTGTGGTTGTTGTTATAAATTTAAATTGTCAGGTTGGGTAGGGTTGCACGCCGCAACACGAAGTAATAAGGATGATGGGTTGTGGTGATAAGGGTGGTGAGGTAATAAGGGTGGCCGAGGTAATAAGGATGGAATGTGATCATTATCACTATTGAAATGAAAATCTATGAAACTCTTAAATATGGTGATGTTGAAAGGGGAAAAGGAGAGATTGTGAAACTTGTTGATTGTGATTGTTTCTTTCCACGTGCATTGATTGATTAGTTCTATTACTGCCTTTTGGTTGTGTATTGTTTGATTTGCTTCGTGTTAATTGTCTGAGTATGTGCAAATTGTGTGTTCTAAATATGTTGAGGCATGATGCCCTACTCTCTGACTGTCTAGCTGAAATTCATGTATTTGCTATTCAGAATTGTGGAAAGGTGATTTACTTGTGAATGTTTTTCCATGTGTAAGGTTGGTTAAGTACCCTAATGTGCCGATATGAAATATTGGTAGCGAAATCAAGTATATGAATATGATTAAGTGCTAAGAGCTGTGAAATGATATGATAAACAGGAATTGTGGTTGATTCAGTCATACTACACTGATTGTGGAAATGTCTTATTTTGACTCGTGTTTTGGGCAATGATCTGTTGTGACTTGATATCGTATGGGTGATTGGTTGTACTGAGATTGTGTCCTTACGATGAAATTCTCTGTGAATATGGTATTGTTGGAAAGGAAAAAGGGGAATATGTGGAACTTGTGATTTTGATTGTTTCCGTTTCTGTGCAATGTTTGTTGATTCTATTACCGTCTCTGATCTGTGCATTGCTGATCTTATTTAGAGTCAAGTTTGTTCATACATAACAGTACAATTCAAATGTACTGACGTCCCTTTTGCTGAGGGCGCTATATTCTTATGATGATTGTAGGTGGTTCCATAGTAGGTAATTCAGCCACCGTCCGTAGTGCCTCATCTCCATTCCGTCAGCTGCATTGGTGAGCCCCACTTCCTCTCGGGGCCATGTGTGGTTCATGCCACCTCCTTTTGAGTTTATTGTGTATTGAATGGTATAGTCGGGGCCTTGTTGCCGGCAAATAAGGTTATGTTTCAAGTATTCGTAGAGGCTCAGTAGACACAATGTGGGTAGTGTACATATGTATTTTGGATAAGTAATGGTACGGTCCGGAATCGTGGTCCACGTTATAAATTTTGTATGTATTTTGTAAGCATTTGGTATCTTATGTTGGAAATGATAAAAATTAAAAATGAATTCAAGTCGTAAGTTTATGCTTAAGTTATAAATGGCTATTCACATGAATTATGTCTATTGAAATCACGGGGTAACGCCTTGGATAGGAAAGGCAAATTAGGTTCGCTTGACCGGGTTCATTCGGTTAGGCGCCGGACTCGTCCCTCGATTTTGGGGCGTGAAAAACTTGGTATCAGAGCCTAAGGTTTTAAAGTGTCCTAGGATGTCTCGGAGCCGTGTCTAGTAAATCCCTTCTTATCGGTGTGTTGTCGACCACATCTATAATTAGGGGGCTACATGGACATTTAGGAACTTCACCCTTATTTGATAATCCAATCGTGCGATAGAGCTCAAGTTAGGGAGTTAGCTTTCTCTCCAAACCTTACTCTCAAAATAAGTAACCGTGATACCATAATCCACGAGTTTGAAGCCATGAGGAGGGATTGATCCCACCGTTGAGTCCGAAGGGATTGCCCAAGGGCTTGTTAGGAGAATGTATTGAGTTGTGGAGGGGTTGGTAGACCCTATGGCTAAGAGGGGAGTTCCCTTGTCCCTATTGATGTCACTGCACCACCAAATCATAAAGTATATCAGTATGGTACCAACGTACGTTAGGGATGTGGAGTCGAGGGGCATCGGTTAAGCTATTGCCCTGTCAACCCGAAGTAACCAAGTAAGTTACTTGATGCNAAAATACGCAAAAGGAGACGCCCGGGCGATAGCCGGGCGTTTGCCCCCTAAAGCCAGGCCCCCCTGGCGTTAGGGGGGCGTTTACCCCATAAAGCCTGCCCCCCCCGCCCCTGGCGTTAGGGGGGCGTTAGGGCCATAACGCCAGGCCCCCCTGGCATTAGGGGGCGTTAGAGCCCAAACGCCAGGGGTCTCCAGTGTCGCCCAAGTCCGAGTTTGACGAGTTTAAGTGTTTNATCTAGTATTTCTTACTTTATATTTCAATTATGCAATTGTTTGTAGTTTTGCTTAGTTTAAACATGAGTAGCTAAGTTTTAATTAGGGTTTTGGTAGAACCCGTTGGGGATGAACTTCGTTTGATATTAATGTATTTCGATTGATTATTCTCTATTTGTTCAACTACAGTTCTTATTGTAGTTAATTGAATGGCCATCAATTAGCTGTGCCTATTTAGTATGTATCTACTTGAGAGAGAGTGCATATTTAGGTAATTGTTTGAACAACACCACTCCTAGAGTATAGACGAAAGTCATAACCGAGGGTTTAGAGGTTGGATTAGAGATAACGATACCTCGGGTGCAATCTAAAGTGAACTGTAATGAAATCTAGCTAGCGTAACTTGAGAGAGTGCGTCTAGTAAATTATCATAATTACTTGAGAGAGATTTATGGTAGATAGAGTGTTCATGATTGATAGAGACGATTAATCAAGCTATAAGAAGTATCCGAGAAAGAATTCACCAACGGGGGAAACCATAACCTTAGACCTTTATTATCATTGTTTACATTAAATTGTTAGTCAATTACTAGTTTATTATTTTGTTAGTAGAATTAGTTAAACAACACAAATTGATATTTAAAAGTCTTGAGAAACTTGATTAAACACCAGTTTAGTATTTAATAAACTCGATTGATACGTTCAATTCCTCGTGGGATCGACTTTGGGCTTAATACCCCAGATTTATATTTGCAACGCCCGATTAGTCTTTATAGAAGACATAGTTGAGCGTGATCAACAATCCCTAGTTGATGATCTCTTTTCCAACACAGGGTATACAATCGCTAGTTGATGATCTCTTTTTCAACATAGGGTATACAATCCCTATTTGATGATTTCTTTTCCAACATAGGGTATACAATCCCTAGTTGATGATTTCTTTTCCAACATAGGGTATACAATCCCTAGTTGATGATTTCTCTTTCAACATAGGGTATACACTCCCTAGTTGATGCCAACATAAGGTATACACTCCTTAGTTGATGATTTTACCAACATAGGGTGTACAATCCGTAGTTGATCAACATAGCGTCTCCCACCCCTAGTTGATCTTACTTCTAGACATAAGGTATCCAATCCCTAGTCTACAATAACTCCGGATGCACTGTTCCCGTCATTTCATTGCTTTCAATAATAAAGTAGCTTAGATTTCCTTACAATAACTCACGAAGTTTTCCTAGTGAAAACTGCAGCAGAAAATTTCGTTCGTTTGTGTTTTATTTTTTTTTTATTTTTTTTGTGCAGATTATATTTTTAGGACATCGGACTCGAGACGACCAAAAGAAGAAGTTTCGATCAAGAATAATAAAACAAAAAGAGAAAAGAGAAGATTTAATCCAAAGTGCAGAAACAGGGAAGATATGGACTATTCAGGACGAGATTGAAGTCACCCGTTCAGTATATCCTGCCTTGATCTGAGGAACGATAAGACGAAGCCAGCACCTGCGGCTATCAAGCATCAAGATCCAGGTCAGAGTCAGCAAAAGATCAAGACTCAAGACTAAGTATTAGATAGGAATCTTGTAACTAGAAGCTAATAGGTTTAGTTAGTCCTTCGTTTTGTTATTTTGGTGTAATAAGGAGATCAGCAGCAGTAACAACAACAACCGCAGTGAAACCACAGTTACCCGGCAGTCCCACCTACCAAAACTTCCAGAACTACACTGACATGATTCCTTTATAGCCAAGGATATGTAGGCAACCTTTGAAGCAGGGTTCGGTCAAACTTTTCAAAAACGCTTCACAATGGAGTATATGAATGGGTAAAGTCGTTCATGACTGCTCGCTTTATCTTTGCCCGAAAACTCTTCATGTTCTCCAGCAAAGAGGGGCAGCTGTGAGCACGTGATTTTTAACCTACTATATACTCCTACAAAAATTCAATAAATTAATTAGTTATATAAAGTTTTGTTGAATTTCAGTGTTATTTGTGAATTATTTTTGCATTGCATAATCATAATTCGTCCTATAAAATTTATAAATAATTTAAAATTGCCTAATTAGGTGCATAACCTTAATCATTTTTAGGAAATTACAAAATTTATGCTTCAAATAATTACAAGTGTTAATTGATTATTTAAGCTTTTCTTTAATTCACTCATTAATTAACTTTTTTCTTTACAATTAGATAAAAAAAATAGAATTAGAACTAATTAATATATTATAATTGATTTAAATAAATAATAACAAAATGTTGATTACTTGACATAATGTAGATCTAATGATTATTTGGTTAATTTAATCATTTTTTTAAAAAAATACGGAATTTATTATTTAAATGATTGGGGGGGGGGGTATTAAATTAAATGGTTTTACCCTTAATTAATTCATCAATTAGTTTATAATTAGGCAAAAAACGAAGCCGAAATTAGTTATTACGTTTTTAAGGTAATTAGAATTAGTTTAATTAACTTAATTAATGACTAATTAGGCCTAAAACATTAAAAAATTTGGACTGGGCCAATTGACCCAAGCCCAATCCCATTTCTACACTACCCACAATGCCCAGCCCAAAACAATTAAACCCATCCGGCCCCCTACACTACCCAAACGACCCCGTTTAACAAATAAACAAATCCCAACCGTTGATCAAAATAGATCAAACGGTTGGGAACTCCCCAAAGCCCAAACTATTTAAATGTCCAAAGCTTACAACCCCTACCCCCTAAATTCAAAATCTAACACCCCCGTACCCATCTCTCTCTTATCTCTCTAAACACCATCGTCCCCCCGCCCTAACTCCGCCGGCCGAAAATCCCCTCTGGCGGCGGAGCTCAACCAAATAGCCTCAAATGTTCACCACATGACCGTCTTGTCCTCCTCAACCCCTTCCCACCATTGATTTCCACAAACAAACATCAAATTTTGAGTAATTTCAGATCTAAGAATCTGAAAAACCTAAAATGCTACAACAGTCAACTTCGAACGATTCAACGGTTCGTACCTACATGAGTCAGTTGCTCTTGATAAGAGCATTTGATTCATGTGGGTTTGACTAATTTTCAAACCCTGCGGAGTCCGGCCAAGGCCGGCGATTTCAAACTTTCCAGCCAAAACCCTTTAAACGGGTGTCTTCCCCCATCCCTTGTTATCTTGTTTCATTTAAATTAAAATCATTAATACATTTTATTGGTTAAATCGCCGATTCATACTGTTGGTTAAGTTTTTTTTTCTCTTCTTTGATGTTTGTTTTTTTATGCTTGAAACCTTGACTATATCTCATGTTTAATGATTTGATTCCCGTTGATTAGTATTAGGATTTTAATAGTCATTTTCCTCAGTTTTAGGTTTGTCACTGTTTCTTTGATCCCTTGTCTCGTATTGATTAAATTATTTGTCAATATATCGTGTTTGTTTTGTTCAGGTTAATGAGCATGTTAGCTTGTTAGAACTCTTATTGTTTTTCCTTAGGCATGAGTATTTGTATTGATTAATTGCTTAAGTAGTACACTTGAGTATGTTAAATTAGGTTAGTTAATTAATTAGGCTAGTACTTGATTTTGAACCAGTGAATGGTCACGAGTCAGTCAAGGTGACAAAATTTCTAAAAAAAATACTTAAGTTTAACAGTTAATTAAGTCTCTGATTTTAGTCAAAGACAATTAGGCTTAGTTAACTGAGGTAAACCAATTAACCTACGTCTAAGGGACTAAATTAATCAACCTAAATTAATTAACCAGCTATTAAACTAAGGTTAAGACCTAACAATGAAATTAACCTAAACCTAGGTAACTAGTAAGTATGGTTGGAATCCAACTCTAGGAACTTAATCAACTAACCTTTAACTAATTAACCTAATCCTAGTTAAGAATGACTAGTAGTTAACTAAGGAGCTTAACTAGGTTAATTAGCTAGGTTTAATAATAACCCAAGAAAGTTTAACCTTGGTTACCTAATGGTAATTTCAGGGACTTCAAGGGGTATATTAGGAATCCTAGGTGAGAGAATCTTGGGTATAACAACCCAAGAACCTTCTAGACTTTTTGAAATCAAATTTCTTAAGGGTAGTAGGGTGATTTTATGGGCTAGAAGCTTCTAGAATAAGGGCAGCTGTCCCAAAGGATAAGGGTGACAGCTGCCCTATGTACTATTTCAGCTCATTGGATGGGGAATATGCCAAGCATATCCCATCCCCCAAATCCCTTATAAATACCCTCATTTTCCTACTGTTGAGGGGGCTTCTCTTTTTTGGACACTGAAAATTACCTTCTTTACACATGAAAATATACTCTGAATACTGAAAAAACAGACTCACACTCACTCTTCAAATATTGTTCTGAAAATACTACTCTTTAAAGTCTGAGATACAAAAGGAAATTAGGAAGAATACAGAATGGATATCAAATCTTATTCTACTCTATTTTGGTTTTGAAGACTGTTTTGGTTACTGAATCTTCTCAAAATCTTCAGTTTTTGGTTCTAAATTCCTACTTTGCTGTTTGGTTTCCCTGGGGGTTTTCTGGATCTTTTACTGCTGATTTCAGTTGCTGTTTGGCTGTGATTCTTCTCTTTATTGACTCTTAGAAGATCATCTCTTCCTGACCTTTATTTGGTCAGGACCTTTGTTAATATTTCATTAAAAGGTATGTAACATCTTGTTCTAGAAATGAAAATTTTAAATCTGAAAATGTGTTCTATACTGTTATGCAAATTTATTTTGTTTGTTTGAATCTCTCTGACTGAATCTGCATGTAAAATCTGAGGTGAAATGTGTGTGTTTCTTGCTGAACTTGGTTAAGTATTTTCCAATAAGGATTGCAATACCAAATGGTGAATTCATGTTTGATTAGCATAATTGGAGTTGAATCTGACCTTCATTATGGTCAGATTCATTCCATAAAATGAATAAACACGTTTTGTTATTTAAGTATTATGTAGAGCATCATTAGAGTTGAATCGGACCCCTTTAATGGTCAGATTCATCCTATGAGATGCATAAAAGGTATGTTTATAATGTTGTCCATGCATTAAATCTTTAGACTTATAGTTTTAAGATTAATGACAAAATGCAGGTTTGAATCCTTAAGGTACTGCTGAGCTTGCATAGGAGCAACAACTTTATTTTTTTTTTCTTTTTGGAAATCGTAGTTTCAGAATAGAGACTTTATTTTATATTCTCATATTTGTAAAAGGAATGGACTTTATGTGATTTTATTCAGTAGTTTTCTCCTCTTGTTAAAATCTGAGATCCCTTGATACGAAATGGGCCTCAATGGTTCAGGCCAGACCTATAAAGGTCACTAAATCTGGGCTAACTCTCGATGAAATTGGCCTCTTCAAAAGCTCAAACCAGCTTGAGCCCACTGTATTAGGCCTGAAAGGCATGAAGGCCTCAAAGTTTTAGGGACTGTATATCGTTACACAACATTAGAAATCTGACTCACGTGAGACTTAGAAAATGCCATTCAAACCTTGTATGATTTTAGTATCTAAGTAAAATTGCCTAAAACTTTAGTTTTCATACTAATATTCGTCTCTCTCAAAGTCCATCAATTTGTCTCAAAAATGCTTGTTTTAGATTTAACGACTTTTGGACAGTGTTGTTTCTGATAATAGCTGGAAATAGCTCGTTATTAAACTTGTTTCTTCCCGTTAGTAGTGTCTAAATGATACATATTTGTGTTCACATTCTCTGATCTAAAGGTGTTTAAAATTTTGTGAATCCCTCTTTCAAAAATAGTTATAATTAGGATGGCCTAAAGTGATACAATTTTGGGATAAATTAGGCCATAGGCCAAATCCTCATATATTGGATTAATGAATCTAGTATGGGAATAATCCATATCATACATAGAAATACCTTGCTATTAGTCTCATGACTTGATTTAGGAATTTACTTTGGATATAGTGAACCTCAAACACCTTCCATAATTAAATAGTGACTACCTTAAACTCAGAAATAAATCAATCTTCGGAGTATACGTTTTATGTAACTTTCAATGAAAACAACTAAAATATACCTTTTTCTCAAATTGTGTATACGTTTATGTAACACAAATGAAAACTAAAAGGAAAACTCGTAGAGACACTTTTAGGAACGGATTTCTAAAATTATCGGAATTACGTACACGCCCGCGTGACGTGATTTCGGTTTCTTTTTTTGCAACAAAACAAAAAATATGCGCTTGCGCAACCTTATTTATCTCTTTAATTCAGTGTCACGAATTACTTACACGTCCGCGTGACTTGATTTTAAGACATATTTTAAACTCTACGGGTTTACGCATACGTGACTCGTCTAAAAAAACTCTTTGAATACAAAAGAATAATAAAAGCAGTAAAGATGTAAAAATGCACATAGGTACAAAAAATAGTAACTATATTAGGCCAAGTTTAATCATTAAGCGACCGTGCTAGAACCACGGAACTCGGGAGTGCCTAATACCTTCTCCCGGTTAACAGAATTCTTACCCGGATTTCTGGTTCGCAGACAATTTAATAGAGTAAAAATTCCTAGATTTTGGAATTTCTAATAAATAAATGGTGTCCCAGAACACCGTAAAAAATCAGGTGGCGACTCTAAAAATATATAAATAAATCCCAAAATCGAATAATGTCACTTAAAGTGGAAAAATCCTTTATTACCCTTACCAGGTGAAAAAGGAGGTGTGACACCCGGAGCATGCAAACCATACTCAAACGCGCACACTTAGGAGATTGTCCAACCATTTATTCCACAGTGTGGGAACCTGTATAGAAGAACTCCTGATCTGGGACTATTAAGGTGTGTCGACGCAAAGGAAGCTTCTAAGTTGCTTGAGGAGATACATGTTGGGACATGCGGCCCGCATATGAATGGTTTTGTCTTGGCCAAGAAGATACTCAGGGCAGGTTACTTTTTGGATGACCATGGAAATGGATTGCTTCTGGTATGTTCAGAAATGTGACCGATGTCAAGTGCATGCAGACATGATAAAAGTGCCACCAAACGAGCTTAATGCAACAAGTTCACCTTGGCCTTTTGCCGCTTGGGGAATGGATGTCATTGGTCCGATCGATCCCACCACCTCAAATGGGCATCAGTTTATTTTAGTGGTTATCGACTACTTCACCAAATGGGTTGAAGTCGCATTTTACAAAGTTGTAACCAAGAAGGTCGTTGCGGATTTTGTTCGCAACCGAATTGTTTGTCGGTTCAGGGTTCCGGAGTCCATCATCACTGACAATGCTGCCAATCTCAACAACGATCTGATGAAATCCATGTGTGAGACTTTCAAAATCAAGCACAAGAATTCCACACCATATAGGCCCCAAATGAACGGAGCCGTGGAAGCTTCCAACAAAAACATCAAGAAGATACTGAGGAAAATGATAGAAAATCACAAGCAATGGCACGAGAAGCTACCATTCGCCTTACTAGGATACTGTACCACAGTCCGCACATCAACCAAGGCAACTCCCTATTTGCTGGTTTATGGTACTGAAGTTGTCATTCCAGCCGAAGTAGAAATTCCTTTCCTGAGGATCATACAAGAAGGTGAGCTCAGCGACGCACAATGGATAAAGAGTCGTTATGATAAGCTAGCCCTCATAGACGGAAAGAGGATGAACGCGGTATGTCACGAACAACTTTATCAAAACCGAATGTCCAGAACCTTCAACAAAAGAGTCAAGCCGAGACAGTTCACACCGGGGTAGCTGGTGTTGAAGAAGATCTTTCCGCATCAAAATGAAGCCAAAGGGAAATTCTCTCCCAACCGGAAAGTTCCTTACATGGTTCACAGAGTATTGATAGGAGGATCCCTCATACTCGCAGAAATGGACGGAGAAATTTGGCCAAAACCAATCAACTCAGATGCGGTCAAAAGATATTATGTGTAAATCATCATATGCTTTTCTACATGATGTAAATTGAACTACGCTTGACCTGATTCCCGTTTAAGAGGGGATACGTAGGCAGACCCGTGGGTTCAGTCACAATTCAATAAAATTTCCATTTCCCCCATAATCAGAAACTGGGGCAGAATTTTGAGGAGGACCCTCAAAATTTCGAAGCAAGTTCAGCCAATCGCAGCATATAGAGCAGTCAGAAGTGTTATTCAGTTAATTGTGGTAGAATTTTGGGGAGAACCCTCAAAATTGTACGGCAGAAGCCGTCGCAATGACTTTGATCGTGTCACAGTCACTGATTCATCTAACCAATTTCTAAACTCTATTTTACTATGTCTTCGAAAGTTATGCATGCATGCTTTTGAACATAAACTCTGCTTTAGCGAATGCTACCCCAATAATTTGAACAGGATCTTCAGACGGAACAGAGAAAATCAAGCAAGTAGATGAAAGCACAAACCAAACTTCCCCCTACAAAACTCACGATTATTCTTTGAATGCAGAAACAAGGGATATGCACACCTTGGAATCACAAGTCTTCATAACAGCAAAGATATCCAAACTCATCTCCAGATAAGAAATACTCTGCTATCACTTATTGTTTATTGCATGAGACTACGCTCTGTCTCAATCTTGCATGAGTGTAAGCCTTGCCTCCCTACTTGCATAAGGCTAAGCTCTTCCTTCTATTTGCATGAGACTAAGCTCTCTCTCAACCTTGCATGAGGCTAATCCCTGCCTCCCTACTTGCATAAGGCTAAGCCATGCCTTCTCTTTGCATGTGACTAAGCCCTGTCTCGAATCCTGCATAAGGCTAAGCCCTGCCTTCTCTTTGCATGGGACTAAACCTTGTCCCGAATCTTGCATAAGGCCAAGCTCTAGCGTCTATTTGCATGAGACTAAGCTCTATCTAAACCTTGCATGAGGCTAATCCCTTCCTCCCTACTTGCATAAGGCTAAGCTTTTACTTCTCTTTGCATGGGACTAAGCCTTGTCCCGAATCCTGCATAAGGCTAAGCACTGCCTTCTCTTTGCATAGGACTAAGCCTTGTCTCGAATCTTGCATAAGGCCAAGCTCTCCCTTCTATTTGCATGAGACTAAGCTCCGTCTCAACCTTGCATGAGGCTAAGCCCTGCCTCCCTACTTGCATAAGGCTAAGCACTTCCTTCTGTTTGTATGGGACTAAGCCCTGTCCCGAATCTTGCATAAGGCTAAGCCTTGCGTTCTCTTTGCCTGGGACTAAGCCTTGTCCCGAATCCTGAAAAAGGCTAAGCCTTGCCTTCTCTTTGCATAGGACTAATCCCTGTCCCGAATCCTGCATAAGGCTAAGCCATGCCTTCTATTTGCATGAGACTAAGCTCTGTCTCAACCTTGCATGAGGCTAAGCCCTGCCTCCCTACTTGCATAAGGCTAAGCTCTTCCTTCTCTTTGCATGGGACTAAGCCATGTCCCGAACCTTGCATAAGGCTAAGACCTACCTCCATATCTGCATAAGGCTAAGCTTTGCCTTACCCTCTGCCTGGGACTAAGCCTTGTCCCAAACTTTGCATGGGACTAAGCCATGTCCCAAATTTTGTATGAGACTAAGCTCTGTCTCAATGTTGCATGGGACTAAGCCCTGTCCCGAACCTTGAATAAGGCTAAACCATGCCTTCTCTTTGTATGGGACTGAGCATTGTCCCGAGTCCCGCACGAGATTAAACATTGTTTCCCTTGTATTATTCATTCTATTCTCTCAGGCTAAGCTCTGCCTGCAACTCCATGCAAGACTAAGCTTTGTCTTGTCACTCCTAGCATCATGTCTTTGCACCTCATGGGCTGAAATATAGCCAACTTGTCTGAAGGTGTCATAGTCCGAAGGCATCATCTTCATAGCCGAAAGACAACATGCCATGGCCTGAGGATATCTCAAACTTGCATATCATTATTCAAAGGCATCATGGTTCGGAGGCCCTATTTTCGTGGCCCGAGAACACCATTTCATGGCCTGCGAATTCCTTACCACACAATTCATGGCCCAGGACATCATGGTGTAAGGACTTCATCCTCAACCGCCGAAGACAATTCTCATGGTCTAATGGGAATTTGCATCACATTTAAATTTACGCAAAGATACATGCTTGTAGTGCATCTTTTATTTGCAGGTAACCCGATGAGCAACCATTACCCCAACGGGAGAAATACCTCTCCATTTCCTTCCTACTATTTCAAACTTGACCGCTCACCGTAACCATTTCAACTATTCAAAACCTTGCGTCCGTTCTTGTGGTAACTTCATCGATATATTTCGTCGATGAATCCAAAAATACACACGGCCTGATTCCTGTAAAACCATGGATATGTAGGCATCTCGGAAACCAGAGTGCGGCCTATGTCTCTCAAATCACCCTACTCGGTCAAAATTGGCCATCATATCTTTACCCGATAACTCTTTCATCCTTCCGGGTAAAGAGAGGCAGCTGTTGGTACCCAATTTTTCCCTATATTATTTCCAAAAAGCATATATAATCTTCAAAACAATGCATGAGCATTAATTAATAGTTTTCCATAATTTCGACATTTTTAAATATTTTTAATTAATTTATCCTAGTATGTTTTATTATATGGACAATTACTAATTGCATCACCATTGGTTTTATGACAATTTTACTACTTAATTTTATCATTTATATTTACACTAAGCTTTAATTATTTCATGAATAGCCGTATTTATATTTTAGGATTATAATTGCAATAACTTTGCAATAATAGCCCACGAGTGCATAATTACCTTATTTCAAAAGAAAATGACCTTTTGTATTTTTATAACAATAAGTAATTATTTTAAATCAGTTTTATGCATAAAAATCATTTTTATCATTTATTAACTATTTTTACAAATTATTTTATCAATTAAGTGGGTATTTAACAAGTAGCCTCTTTTAATTTGGTTTAATTTCGGACCTTAACCCAAATTATTACCCCCATCCCAATTAAAATCATAGCCCAAATACCCATAACCCAATTCTTAAACCCGCCCCAAACCCAGATGGAATCCTGGCCGTTGATCTCAGAAGATCAACGGTCCAGGATCCATTTCCTTTTTTAATTAACCCTAATCACTTATTCAACTCGGCCGCCCTTGAATCCCTCCTCCTCTCTTCTCTCTCTCAAGCTCTCCCCTAACCCTAGACGCCGTCACCGGAAACCCTTCAATCAATGGCTTTTCTCTTCGATCTCAGGTCCTATCCGGCCTCCTATCTCTACTGGCTATTCAATTTCTTTGTTATTTGATGGAATCTCGAAGAGATTCAACACAGACTTGGCTCGAACTCTTCACTTTCTTGATGAACCTGCCTGTGTTCGTCTCTATGTTTGTGAGTATTGTTATCTTCATGTTTATGGCTTGAAAAGTTATTCACTGGATTTTTCCACCTCGTTCCATTCTTCAAAACCCTAATCTCTTTCTACTTGAGTCTGTTCAGATCCTTGTAGATCTGGGATGATTTAAGTTTATCTGTATTTTTCTTTAAAAACCTTCTATTTTCTCTTATTATATAGATTTTAATATTTCTAAAAACTAGGGTTTCATTTTCTCTGCAAAAAGGTTCTAAAGTTTCTAAGTGTTTAAGTCTAATTCCTTTACTGGTTCGACTAATTTTTCATGCCTATGTTCTAAAACCTAGGGTTTATGCTTATCTCATTGGTTGTTTCAATATTTGTCCGTTCTTCTTTAATTAACAGAGATTAATTGATTTTATTTGATTAATTTGGGTTCGAAATTATATTATTCTGTTAAGATTCTTACTTTCTGTTATTTTTACCTATTTTCCTTATTTATGAAACATAAATTGGTACTACTTTCCTTAATTATGCTATTGATTGGATTTCTGGGTTCTAATTTATTCCAACCGACTTATAAATGGCCTATGACTTATTTCTTGCCTTATTTAGACCTCAATCTTCACTGTTAATTGACTCTCCCTGATTTAAGGGGTCTTTCCCGGATTCCGTTTTGTTAATTGATTGGGTTTAGCCCCAATTAACTGGTTAATTTATTTGTATACCTTATTTATGAACTCTAATATTCTTTGCCTTATTTGTTTTACCCTGCTAAGTGCTATATAATCCCCCCATTCTGATTTTGAAAACACACGAACACATATAGAGAAACACACACAAACTCTTACTCACACACTCTCACTTGTAGTTCTTTCTGTTACTTCTATTTGCTGCTCTGTCTAGCCAGCTGAAAGCCAAGGCCAGACTCTTGGATCCTATTTGCTTTCACTTTCCTGTTGCTACCTCTTAACTGGTATGTCTCCATTTCTGTTATCATTCAATATGCTATGTAGTTAGACATATGTTCTCCCTGTTTTCTGCTTTTAAACAACATGTCTATCTCTGTTTTCCCTTATGTTTATGCTCATTGGCATGCTTTAACTCTTGTGATTTTGTCATGTCCAATGTGTTAGTATGGTTAACACACCTCAGCATAGTTTTGTTTGATCCAGGATACTTGTTCACCTGTTTCTCCACTAGCATGTTTTAACTCATGTCTTGTTTTATGTATTTACCTTAGCAGGTTCCTGGTTAATTTATGATTTTTATGCTCTCAACTTTGCTACATTTTCTGTATGACTACCTGATCAGTAACTTGATCCCAGCATTTTGATCTCTGTTTAATATATTTCTATATGCTCACCTAGTAATAACTAATGAACTAGTCAATCCCAGGCAGTGTGAAACCTTATTTGAATTGAGTGTGACCCTGTTTTGTCTGTTGTTTGACTACTAGAGTTCATGTCTGAACTCCATCGGCTAAATGTGGTCCTGCTTATAGTTCTTGTAATATGGTAATCTATTTTTATTCACTTCTAAAATCCAAACTATATTTTCCTAAAATTACCTCCTACTTTCATATACTATTTTCAACTCTTACTCTTAGATGCCTAGGGTCCTGCCCCTCCAGTGTGAGCACTGCCTAGGAGTCCATGAGACTCCTCCGAACTTTGACACACTGGGGCTGGCCTTTCCAAAGTTGTTCACAAAAATTGTTCTTTGAAAAGGTTCTGGTGAGAGCATTGCCCAGGGTCCTTGAGGCCCTTGAGAACTTTGACACCCAGAAGCCTAGTTGTGTTATTATGAACTATTGTGTACTCCAGATTTGATTGAAGGCCTGACTTCCAGGTTTACTTTTGGGCCTGCCAAGGCTCCCTATAGTATGGAGATTTTTATCATGTAATTCCTTTTGGTCTGTAATAATAATCTTGTAAACAGATATGGAGTTATTAGTAAAAGCTGGGGAGGGATTTTTATAAATCTTTTATCATATCCGGGTAGAAATCATGCTTATAGGCTATTGTGATGATATTTATATGCATTAGAAACCATGTTCATAGGGTTTATCTCATTATGCTGAATTTTCATCCTAGAAATCCTGCATCTAGGTCGTTTATCAATTCTGCATTAGATTATCATGTTCTCAAAATCTCCATGTTTGCATTAGAAATCATGTTTCTAAGAGTTTTCTTGTCGAATTTGCTTGAAAACTAAATAACGCCTTTATTCGCCTAGATATCATGCATATAGGAAATACATATAAAAATTAGTCTTGACACTTAGACATCATGCATATAGAAAATAAATGTAAAAACAACTTCAACACTTAGATATCAGGTCTATAGAGAAAAATGTATGAAATCAGTTTCTATGTTTAGATGTCATAATGCTTGTAATCAGTGTCAGCACATAGAAAGCATGCCTATAGGATCTAAAAGATAAAATATTGCTATTAAAATCAATCACTGATTTATGATTATGGTCTTATTAAAGCTTAGATACCAAGTCTATAGGATCCTGCCCAGTTATCACTTAAGCAAGCCTATAGGACAATTAAAATTCTGAAGTTCTAAAATTGTGTTTGTTTGACTGCTTATAAACGTGCCCAAATTCAGTAAGTGATAAAAAACCAGTAGGAAAAATGTTAGGTTCTCGCCGCCTCGCCTTAATAAAATGGTTGTATATTCTGTTTGTGCTAATTTAGATATCCTACTTATAGGACCCTAAATCATAAATAATGCTTGTTTGAATAGCGTGCAATTGTTTGACTATTTGTGGAGGTAAATATGAGACCCCTTAATAGCTCTTTATGTGACAATTCTACTTGATTTTGTTTGTCGCTTAGTTTTCTCATTTTAAGTAACATATGTGAATCTAGAACCACCTAATAGAGGTCCTAAACATCTCCAGGGCCATAGGTAAGGGACGGGTAGCGCACGCATAAGATATGTACCAGATACTATTGAACGCTTAGATGATAATGGAATAGGGGAAGGGTAATTGGGTAGTAAAGGAGATGATGACTTGTGCGCTAATGCTACGCGTAACACCTCTATTTGAGGAAGGTTACCGAGTATTGCATGGAAGTGATCCTATAGGCTAATAAACCTAGGACCCCCTATAATTCCCGTTTTGAATGATTTCTATTTGTTTAAATGGCTTAATTTTCTTTAAAGACTAATTCGCTTAAATTGAGTTTGGTCGGGACCCACCGTTGTGGACCTCGAGGAGTGCCTAACACCTTCCCTTCAAGGTAATTTTGAGCCCTTACCCAATCTCTGGTAAAGTAAATAGGTTTATGAGTTATTTGCTTAGGTACCCTAATACACCTTAATCCGTTAGGTGGCGACTCTTCGAATTCCATGCCCCGTCCCAAAAGGAAATGAGTTGTCCCAAAATGTCGAAACCACGGACTCCACGAGGAAAAGAAAGGGGGCGCGACAAGAATAATGCAAAATCGAGTTTCTCTAACTCAACTCTTCCACAACCACATGCAATATCTTACTAAATGTCTTTCTAGATATAGGGATTGTTGTATTATGAATAAGATAGAGTTTAGGAAATTGAGTTCTTACAACTGAGCTCTATAACACAATCTAGAGTAAGAAGAAAGAGTGATAGTCCTAAATGCCTTGTAGCCTCCTGCTTTTAAGTGCGGTGCACATCACACCCATAAACAAGACTCTACTAGACACAACTTGTAGACTCCCTAAGACAAAACTGCTCTGATACCACTTTTGTCATGACCCAGACCGATGGGCCGCGGCAGGCACCCGGTACCTTAATCAACCGAGTACCAACGTAACGTATCTTTTCGTATCATATTATTATAGGTAAATAAGATGTAAAGGCTGCCGTGAGATAACTAGAGTAAAAACATGTGGGAATACTCGACAGAGGACGACCCAACATGTAATACAAAGCTATACCTATGACATACAGGCCTATAAGACCAAAATGATCACTCGTACATTGAACATAGGCCGACAAGGCCATACAATCTTTCACATACATGACATATGTCTACAAGCCTATAAGAGTACATAAACGTCATAAAGGTTGTGACAGGGCCCCGCCATACTAATCAATACATGACCAAATCATACTGGCCAAATAAGAAACTACGAAGCAAATGGAGAACACCGACACCTTCCGCTGAGCTGATAGCCTACTTGGAGGACTCTCAACCTGTCTATCGGGACCTCCGGGCATGAAACGCAGCGTTCCCAGGCAAAAGGGATGTCAGTACAAATAATATAAAGGAATGAAAATCAGTAAAAAAAAAAAGGACATGAGAGACACATGGAGTAAAAGACTCAACATGTAAGTGTGAATAGCTCTGTGAATCATTTCATATTTATAATGGCATGCATATGCCTATAAATTTCATACCATGCATAGGTATATGCGTACATAACATCATCAAGCCTATGAGGACATCCCATCATCTCATCTTGGCCACTGTGGGAAAATCATCAACGTATACCAGCTGATCAGGTGATGGTGCGTATATAATGACGTAACCTTTTCCCATATCCCATATATATATATATATATATATATATGG